>REGM01000002.1:615322-631466 GCA_004194415.1 Aurelia aurita | reverse complement strand
CTGGCGGTGAAGTGCCTTTTTCATAACAAAAACATATCAAAATCACTTCTAAACACAAACTCGAAACACAAATATATAAAGTCGTTATGTTTAAAGTCAGAGTCTGCTCCTCTGCATTTTTCAAGTCGGAGTCTGCTCCTCCGCATTTAGGAATCCCTGCTAGTTGTGCACGGTTAGCAGGTTGCCTATGAAGTCGGATCCTTTATAGGCCATATAGGAATCCCCGACTCTGGGGTCTGCTCCTCCACAGCGGGTTCAGAGGTCTGATCCCTCTGCTGGTCCCCTCTAGGTCTGCTCCCTAGAGTTTTCATAAATTCATTCTAAGCACTTCTCTGCCACGAAGCGTTTCCAATACCCCACAAATTAGACCAAAACTTATCATGTAATTAGAAAGAAACTTATGATGTAATTAAATGTGGAATTGCTGTCATATTGTCACATTGCACACAAAGAAGTGTCCTATCTGTGTTACTGTATCTCATATTTATTGAAAGGAAAACAATTAAGAGGGCGTATAATCATAAGTAAAATGAGCATACCGCGATGTTGCGAACAGCTGCAAGATTGCATGCAAGATGCATCATCGTAGGAAATCCCTTCCTTTACGTTATTGGCAGGTGTATTGAAATCACATCCGTAATTGCTGATTTCAGAACATTTGAGAAGTTCTTTGTGTGATTTTTACGCCTTATGATTATTTGAACTATACTGAAAATTTTTCTAGAATGTTTGAAATTTGAAAAATTCAAAAATTATTCAAATCTTGAATACTTGAATTATACTAAGAAAATTTAATGGATCTCAAAACGTTTTGTTTTTGCACTCATAAAAATACAGCAGTTCATTTCGTCAAATGTTTCACATCTCTACAAATGTTCCATACTATTTTAGCAAATTTTTACGTCCATAAATAGTTTACTTTCTATTGCATGAAATTTTGACATCCCTAGAAATGCTGCATTCTATTTCATCACATTTTTACATTCTTTGAAAAACAGCAGTTTATTTTATCAAATGTTTCACATGTCTACAAACGTTGCTGTTCTGAAGAAAACATGTCAAAAGTAAGGAATTACAACAATCTCTTCATAAATTGGAGAATTATGGCTCAGACTTCATCATATATGTGGAATTATGACCCTAAAATTCTCAAAAATGTGTGGAATTATGGATGCGATCTTTTGGGGGAAATGGCACGTCCCCGAAAGATAATAGGTCAACATACCCCCCCCCTCTCGAGTACCATTCCCCCGAGGCTTCATACTCCCTAGTGATGTGCTTTCGACAGCCGACATCTCTAACAAACACTTTTGTCTATGTGATATCCTATTTGATTTTACAGACATAAACGATGTGGATGACATTCTCATCTATTCTCATATGTGATAAAATATTTAGAGCCTGGTTTCTTGCAAACACAAAAAACCCAGCTCTCCTACCATATTTTTCCCAATTTGACCTGAAGGTGATCAAAGAAATGCTCACATCAATTAACTTCTTTGCATAGACTTTGCTTTAAACGTGAAACTTTCTGGATATCATCAGCGAAGTTTTTCACGCTGCTCGTCAAATTTCCCACACTTTAGCAGCATCTGTCGCGATGTTCAATCAATGGCGTTCTTTTTTCCACTATAGAAATGACGAGTTTATCTGAGATTTTAGACTCTCATATAGGTTAAGCTTACGTTGGTGAGAATTCATTGTCTTTAAATCTATATGGCAACAAATCTTTGTCCAGTTACCTCCAACATTTTGCTATACTTTGCTCTCTGTGTGCAAATTCGTTGCGTCTCCTTGCAGCTCAGGTACGTTTCACGCTTTTTGATACTTTGTTCGATGCTCAAAATTAGTCTTGTTTACAACAGAGCATCCACAAAGACAAAACATCGTTCTTTAAAACACAGCCATCTTGGTCTGAAACAACACCTCAAGTGAAGAAATTTGTTTTCGTCGTGAAACAGTGTCGCTCGTCATTTCATGAAAATACACCTGCTTACATGATAATCAATCAGTTGAATGCAGATAACTCAATTTCCTCGTACGCTTTCCCTTGTCGAAAAACAACTTTCTCTCTAAACTCTTATGAAATAGATTTTTACACTCTGTTACTACGTTTGTATGGATCTAAAGAACTTACTTATCAGCTGTAGTCATTTACGCATTCAGAGTTATTTCAATGCACAGTTTCTCCCAGGTCAACAGTGATAATTAGCCAGGGTTTGTATGGTTTGCAAATTCCAAAGCACTTAAAAACTGGAGTAATTTCAACAAGTGAGCTACACGAACTTTTCTTAATTAAATGATAAACTCTTTATAAGAAACTCAGCTCTTAGATCACTAAAAAATTAAGAAACTTTAGTACGGGAACAATCTTATTCAAAGAATTTTCTTTTATTCCAGAAAATCCAAAACATATTTCCCCTTTTCACTTGTGTGTTTTACTGTTTTACTTGGTATTACTTGATTAATGTCTAGACAGTGACATGGCTTCATAAAATTCACTCGAAATGTTCGCGAAGGCACAAAAGATTCCCCACCGACAAAGAACCAGAATTTTAGGAAACTTCAAAGAAACTCGAAAGAAACTTTGAGTGCTCAAATAATTAAAATTTTAAGAAATTCTCAGTAGAGGAGAGTGGGGCTAGTTATCACAGGGGTAAGTTGTCATAGTCACAAATGGAATGCAAATACAAACCAAGGAAAAATTGCAGATGATGTTTTCTGGGAAGTTATGATGTACTTCTTTCAAATGTATCAGCGAAAATGAAAACAATCAAGGCATTCGATTGAAAATGAGAGTGGGACAATGAACGTGTAATGAAACTGGAGCCAAATTCGAGGGCTTTTCCACAAAGAAACAACCGTCGTAGGACTTCTTCGCCGATGATAGCAGCTAGTAAATAATACATAATAGGACTGAATCTCCCAAACATTGGCATTCAAATCTATCTTGCAAGGGAACAAATTTCAAGTGCTCGTTCTCCTCCTTGGTCACAACACAAGTTTTAGGCAATTATGCTTTAGCAACGTGTATTTCATTTTGAACTATGTTTGCGCTATAATTACGCGCTTGGAGTTTGTTTGACAAATACAGCGCACGTTGCTTCATGTATTTACGCGTTATTTGGTCACATCATGAAACTAGAATTCATAAATTGATAATTTAGCCACGAAATGTTGTTGATTCTTCTCTGAAAATGTCAATCAACACCATCTACTTGCTAAGTTGTTTGTTTGTGTGGTAACCAAAACAAAAAAGATTATTATTACCGAGAAAGGGAAAATGGACAGTTTTTTTAATATGCTTTGGGTCAATAGTAGAACTCAGCGTAACTTACAAATATACTAATGAAAGGAAACATGTAGATGCCACACAGCAGGCGCGGATCCAGAGGGGGGCCGGGGGGCCATAGCCCCCCCAAAGGCTAAGAGTTCTCTTCAAAGCCATTTGCCTTTTTGGTGAATAAACGGACGAAACGTAACCATGACACAACTACAAGTCTAACAAGCTTGCAAACTAATGTAAAATTGACCAAAAAGTCTGAAAGAGATGCGAAACGGAATGAAAACCTCAATGCGTAGAGATCGAGATCGAAAAAAAATCACGTATTTCATTCAATTTAGCAGAGTATCCGAGTGATAACGAACTTGGCTCTTGAAGATAATTTATAACAGATTTCGCTCTGTTATTTGTTAATAATAGTAAAAACTTATGTCTTCTGTTGTGATAGTTACAAAGTGTCAGTCAAAGTATTTTAACCAAGAAGAACACAGTTTAGAATACAAGTGACACTTGCAAAAAGTAAGTAGTGAGTTATGAGAGCTTTGATAAATTAATGGGTGACTCCAGTTTGGGAACCAGTGAACTTACTGTCAAGAATTTCATATAACTTTCAAATGCCTTTGGATTGACATACAAGGTATTCCAAAAAATTGCTCTACATTTTGATTAAATATTGAAAAAATAACCATATAATTAACGGGCTTCAAACCTGTCCCTAAGAACCTTAGAGATTAATTTTAGAAACTAATATCTTGCAAATCCGCTAAATATTCACGGAGTTATGAGTTTTTGAAGTTCAAGTTTGTGCGAAAGCTGTAGCTAGAGGCTTCTCAATAGCATTTATAGTGAAAGTAGTATGGGGCAATTATTTGTTTCGTTTCTAGTTTATTTCAGAGCAAACCAAATGGGATTTGGGAAGCATTGTTGATAGCGTAACGTTTTCTAAAATCAATGCTTTGAGGAATTGTGTCGAGAAGAGTTTAAAAATGACTTTCTCTCGTCAGATAAGTTTTGATTCGATGTTTTTTGGATACTTGCATTTTTCAGCGAATATTGACGATTTTTACAGGAAAATTACTTTCGAAGTCCTATTTGGTTAGCTCTGATATCAACGAGAGGTAAGACATTGGATAGCCTTCTTTTACCTCCACTTTGGAGCAGCCTTTTACATATCAAATCATTCAAGGGAATCTGGTTTCAGCTGTCGCACAAACTTGACTTTCAAAAGCTCGTAGGTCTTAGGGACAGGCTTATGTCACCAAAGAGCAAGTTCATTTTTGATCATTATTTTTCAATTTGTAATCAAACTTGGAACAATTTTATTGCGACACTCCGTATAACTCATTTTTGTGGCAAATGCTTTACTTCTAAGGTGGTGGAACTTTCTTCAGCCATAAACATTCTCTAGCTGATGCTTGTGATAATTATTTTATGGTCCCTCATTTTCCTAATTGATTGCCCTTTAGATTTGCACTAAAAATGCAAGTTTGTATTTTAGGAAAAGTAAGTATTAAATGATTAGCAAAACGATCTAAAATAAAGCAGCAAGGGCGTTGCTCACGTTTTCCGAGGGTGTAAAGGGCGTGGTCACGAAAATTTTTCCTGAGGGCTTCGCCCCCAGACCCCCGATATCCTTCACATGGCCCTCCCCAAACTCTAATCCTGGATCCGCCCCTGCCACACAGTACAGCAATCCTCCTTGAAATACCTTGTAACAGGTAGCAAAATTTGAATGCTAAACCCTAAAAATAGGAACGCTATCTCCAGTTAGACCACATGAAACTATTAATATACTTTCTCTGTGAATCGCAATTCCTCAACAAATATTCCCTTAGTGCTCATGTGCGCATACTTATGGACAACTCAGCATTCTTGACAGCACAATAATTAGGCAACCGTAGTCACGTATATGATAAGTGAGTATGATTTCCCGTCTTGAACGTGAAATATGTTTGTTTATTTGTTTGTCTATTTCTTCTGCCTAGCATTCCAAGGTAGTCTTTAGTAACACTGAGAAGCTAAGCTTATCAATTCAGTGTCCTGGTCCTTCTCTAGATGTGACAACAACTCGCTATTCAGTCGATTCAGTTAGCCTTCCAGGTGAGGAGTGAAACTACGACAATTGTAGTAAGTCTACCATTATTTGATGATATTCTGATCTGCGCTTAGTATGTTAATGAGGGGGATGGAAAAGGGTCCTTTGCGTGGGAATGTCTCAGCACTCCCAGGAGGATGCTCAAACGTTTCATACGGGAAGGTAAGTCCGATATTTTTGGATAGAGTTTTTTTCAAAACATGATACTGTTTGATACATGTAAGTCGATGAGACTGATTCATGAACGCCGGAGAGGGGGCATAGGGGGGAGCCGACCGCCCCTCCTTCCTACCCTCTCAAAAAATGGCCTAATTTGTCATTTTCTTATTATTTTGCCCTCAAATTTGCAGTTTGCCCCCCCCCCAAATGTGACCCATCCGGAGTCCATGGACTAATTACATCGTCGTAAGTAAAATTTGTTGTTGTTGTTGCTGCGATAACTGGGACTATGCAGTGAGTCTATAGATCAATCATCAAATCGTTTTGGATATTTTCCTTGGATATGTCTTATTTGGGCAATGTTGTATCTTGTCTGTACGTGCGTGGCATCATAAATTGCGAATTCAGCTTTAATGTTCAAGTGCGTGAATTCACGTTGAGTACTTTTATCAGTCTGATAGGAAGATGTGTTTGAAGATAAATACAGACTTTGAAAGAATCTCTTAGAGCGTATAGACTTAACAAGTTATCTAGCTAACAACATTCGATAAAATTCACAAAGACGATTTGAGATATGGCTTGGTTTGGTTTGAGAAAAGATAATCAGATAATTCTGCTATCGATAAAATTGAAACCATTTGAGGATGAGCGAAAAATTCTCAGCATTTATTTGCATAGGAATTTGCTACCATATGCAATGAAGAAATTTGCAATCTTCAAATAGATTGAGATAGACGAACGGAATTTGATTATGATAGCTGTGGAGCTAAGTTGCTAGCAAATTTGATCAAAGATTTTAGGCCTGCTTTTAAGGATATGTATCTGGAAGTAATTCCTGAGAATTATGGCCAAGCTTAAGCAGATACTCAGATCGAAGGTAAAAACTTTATCATTCAAAGATAACCTTGAAAACAGATATTACGATTATGCATACTAAAGGTTTGCGTTTCGGCACAGTATGAATTATATGATAATAACCAAAAGCTGAAAAGCGAAATTCTACCCACCTACCAACGTGTAAGACATCAGAGCTAACGGGTGAGTCAGAAAAATGCTGAGATGTTTAAAAACCTGCTGCTTTCAAACTATTTATCAGATTCCTATAAACTGATCATATTTGCGTAGCTGACATATCAACTTAGATATAAAAATTTAGTTTGTCAAGATTGGTCATATGGCTCTCAAGTTCCAAGCGATTTTATAAAAACATTTCAGCTCAAAATCTCATATTGTTAGCAAATTTGAACAAGGATTTTACGCCTGTCTTCAAGGATTTGAGATGAAAGATATTTATAGAGTCGCTCGAGACTTTAAGGCAATATGACTGATTTTAACAAAGTAAATTTATGTATCTAATACCCCATTCACACTGATACAGTTAAACCAGCTTTATCTAAACCACGTTAAATTTCAACCAATCAAATGCATTCGATTTGTTGGATTAACCAATTAGAAGGCCCCATTCGATAACCTGGTTTGGTTTAAGCTGTTTTAACTTGCAAGTGTGAATGGGGTATAAGTTGATATGTTAGCTACACAAATATTATCAGTTAAAGACTGCCAATCAATTAGCATCCTTTGTACGCTTCGCTTGTTGCCTTTCGACTGCGGCGGCCATTTTCATATGACAACATTCTCTGCAAAGCGCGACCGCAAAGGATGCTGGTTGACCGGCGTTCTTTAATAGGAATCCAATGAATAGTTTCAAAGCTACAGGCTTTCAAACGAATGGACATTTTTTTGACTCACCCGGTACTTCAAGAGTCAAAGCGAGAATGAGAAGTGTTACAGTCGAATAAGGACTGGTTCTTTTACTTCTAAAGTGGAAAGATTGCAACACATCTAAATAAAAAGATGACCTTTCTTTACCAATATAATCAAAACCCATCGTCATCTTAGACTATATGAAAATAATAAAGTAGAAAAAGATTTTTAGAAATATAGAATGCTTATAGAACGTTTCGTAGAATATAAAAACTTATAAAGCTTATAGAATATAAAAACAATAAAGTAGAAAAATATAGAATGTTTCGCTTTTGCTTCATCAGAAAAAGATCTTAAAACGTGAAAGTGAAAGCAAGCATTTTATACTTTTGAAAATCTTAAAGTTAATGGGCATAATCAAAGCTGACGCTGACCCAAAGGGTCTGGGCAGTCTATTATAGTTGATAAGCTTAGCACGGCCAAGGACAGTTTCATTGTATAGCTAAGGAAACAATAGTTCTGCAGGCGTTTTCTTCTGGCTATTTATGAATTGCAACTAGCTCTTGATCTTGGCATAAAATCTTTACTCGTAAATTTATCAACAGTATGCCCGACAACGGATATTGAGCAACCTGCAAAGTAGGGGTCTATTGAATATTTCATACTTTGCACAAAAATGCTTGAAACGCGCCCACTTACATTATATCATGTGTTTCATATACAAAATTGTTCTATACACTCTAGGATACAATGCCCTATAATCCCCTATGATCCTCTAGAATTCTCTAGAGACCTATACAAAAAATTTGCTCTACACTCTAGGATACAATGCCCTATAATTCCCTGTGATCCTCTAGAATTCTCTAGAGACCTCAAGAATCTGAAGAATCCTTTAACTTTAGCATCCTCTAGAATCATCTAGAGTCATCTAGAATCCTCTAGAATGATCTAGAATAATCAAGAATGATCTAGAATCTCCTTAAATCCTCGATAATTCTCTAGAAACCTCAAGAATCTTCTAGAATCCTTTACTATCCTCTAGAACCATCATATAGAACCATATAGAATCTTCTAGAATGATCTAGAATAAAAAAAATGATCTAGAATCTCTTTGAATCCTCGATAATTCTCTAGAAACCTCAAGAATCTTCTAGCATCCTCTACTATCCTCTAGAATCATCATATAGAACCATATAGAATCCTCTAGAATGATCTAGAATAATCAAGAATGATCTAGAATCTCCTTGAATCCTCGATAATCTCTGGAACCCTCAAGAATCTTCTGGCATCCTCTACTATCCTCTAGAATCATCATATAGAACCATATAGAATCCTCTAGAATGATCTAGAATAATCAAGAATGATCTAGAATCTCCTTGAATCCTCGATAATTCTCTAGAAACCTCAAGAATCTTCTAGCACCCTTTACTATCCTCTAGAATCATCATATCATGTAGAACAATACAGAATCCTCTAGAATGATCTAGAATAATCCAGAATGATCTAGAATCTCCTTGAATCCTCGATATTCTCTAGAACCCTCAAGAATCTTCTGGCATCCTCTACTATCCTCTAGAATCATCATATAGAACCATATAGAATCCTCTAGAATGATCTAGAATAATCAAGAATGATCTAGAATCTCCTTGAATCCTCGATAATTCTCTAGAAACCTCAAGAATCTTCTAGCACCCTTTACTATCCTCTAGAATCATCATATCATATAGAACAATATAGAATCCTCTAGATTGTTTTCTATTCCTCACTCTTCTTCTTTATCAACAAAGTATGCCTGAAACATAAATCACCACTATTCTGTGCAGGATATCTTTAATTGATTGAAAGCAATTTTTCAAGCACTTACATATCTGAACACATGCCTAACTCTATCTCTTCTTGTAACTGCATGTTGCCGAGCGCTGTGAAGCAATCTTCGTCTTGGCCTTCCTACAGCTTTCAACAGGTTTTAATTTCTAGCTTTCTCGCTAAGACCAAACGCAAACAGACCATTGTTATTGTACAAATCAAACAATGCTTTCGATTTTAATTCAAATCAAACAAAGTCGCTCAATAATTGATGATTATTGATGTTTCATTCCAAGAAACATCTTTTATAATTTAATTTCGTTCAAAAATTTTCTTTACATATATTTTCAACATTTCCAAGATTGTGAGCATTGATACACGAAAGGTGTTAAGGAAGGCATCCTATTTTCCAAACTCTCAAAGCTTCAAGTCACTTACGAAGCTTTTAAATTTCCTCACCACGCGTTAGTAAAAAACTTTTCAAATGTCTTAAAAATTGGATTACGTTGTTGATCTCGAACTTGTGTGATTGTCTCATGCATGAAATTGATTCTAGAGTTCCTGAATATGAGAAACGGATTTAAATCTGTGGCATTTGTGTCTTTAAAAGAGCCACCTGATTTTGATGCATACCGAGTGTCCCAAAAAAAAGTATACAGATTTGGTCTACCCTAGCGATGGGAATTTAGTGCAAATCAATCTGAAATTATTTTTAAAACATTCCTTGATAGTCAACTTGAACATAGGTATCTTGTTTGTTGATATTGGTGCTTTGAGAGTTGAAATATTAATCTTTAAAGAACAAATTTTCCTCGACCTCCAAACCAGAGCTTTGGCGTTTTGGCCTAAGCAAATTCTTGAAGCACAGCGAATAAGTCGNCTTACGAAGCTTTTAAATTTCCTCACCACGCGTTAGTAAAAAACTTTTCAAATGTCTTAAAAATTGGATTACGTTGTTGATCTCGAACTTGTGTGATTGTCTCATGCATGAAATTGATTCTAGAGTTCCTGAATATGAGAAACGGATTTAAATCTGTGGCATTTGTGTCTTTAAAAGAGCCACCTGATTTTGAAGCATACCGAGTGTCCCAAAAAAAAGTATACAGATTTGGTCTACCCTAGCGATGGGAATTTAGCGATGGGAGATGGCAATTTACCCTAGCGATGGGAGATGGCAATTCTTGAAGCACAGCGAATAAGTCGAGAATAGATTTGAAAAAAATTTGAAACAGGAGGAGAAAAATTAAAAACTGCACAACAGATGTGTTAAAAAAATATAATTTACGTGACACTTATCATCAAGGGAGCTCCAAAGTAAACTTCGTGAAATAAATTGTTGATATTGAAATGAATGAAGTTTACTTCGAAGCTCCCTTGATGATAAGTGTCACGTAAATTATATTTTTCAAAACGCATCTGTTGTGCAGTTTTTAATTTTTCTCCTCCTGTTTGAAATTTTTTCAAATCTAGTGTTGACTTATTCGCTGGGCTTAAAGAATTTGCTTAGGCCAAAACGCCAAAGCTCTGGTTTGGAGGTCGAGGCAAATTTGTCCTTTGAAGATTAATATTTCAACTCTCAAAACACTAATATCAACAAACGAGGTATCTATTTTCAAGTTGACTATCGAGGTATGTTTTAAAAATGTTTTCAAATTGATTCGCGCTAACTTCTCATCGCTAGGGTCGACCAAATCTGTATACTTTTTTTTGGGACACCCGGTACTAGAAAGTTCAAAAGTACATTCCAAAGGATACGTCAAATCTTTAGATTTATATTAACGAACATTTCAGCAAACAATTAAGATCTGTAAAGAATTATAATGTCATTTGTCTACTTCGTCATGGATCTCCAGACTGAAAAAATGATTTAAATATATATACCAGTCTCTAGTCTCCAACTAAATGCTTTCTGCAAACAATTATCTTATACTTGCAAAAAAAATTTAGACGTAATTCGATAAAGATAAGAAAAATCAACTTACATTGACAGGTCTTGTCGTAATGCCCGATAACTTCAAAACAAGCAACAACTATTGGTAAAATTGAGGGAAGAATTCGTCTCGATGGGTCGTAAACGCAGCTGATCGTGAATTTGACTTTCGCAACTTAAAAACAGTACAGCGGCGAAAACATCATTGCATAGCAGGAGGAATTAACTGCATATACTTTTCAAATCTTCTAACAGCTAAAAGGCTTTATTTGTGATCTACCCTCAGTAGGGATATGCAATAACGTTATGCAGGCGGTGGGACTTGCTTCATTTTGCTCACAAATGTACAGTTTCTTTAAAGTCGGTAATCTCGCGCACTAATTAAAATTTCATGTCTTGGCTTCCACACGAAAAAGCACGCCCCTTCTGGGTCGATTTCCTTCACAATGGCAGCACAGACTGACTATCAACAACGTTGAATAAGCAGGCCAGTCACATGGTTAAATTCATGTTCTGAATCAGCGGAAAAATTCCTCGTTGACTGAAACGCGCATCTTATTTGTATAGTTACCTGCTTTTGTTACGGTCTGCTTCTCAGTTGTACATAAAATAACACCTAATGCCGTTGAATTAGCTATTCCTATCGCCTTACATCAACGAAAGCACGATAAAACATAGCAGAAAGTTAAAAGAATTATCCCGTCCTTCTTCAAAAGCAGAAGATTGTAAAATTGAATGTTCGCTTCTCATAGTGCAAACATAACTAATTGAAGTGATGTGTGCTATAATTCGTTCAACACGCTGATTGCATTACAAAACAAATATTGTTAAATTATATAGAATTTTTTGCCTATGTGAATAGATATCCTTCTCAAGCTTGTTTGCTGTACAATAGAAAAAAGTAACACCATTACTCCAGCTTTATTTCTTTCTACAACGACGCGAAAATGTTTTGATCTGATTAATGATTCTCGTTTCTTGTGAGGAATTTCGTTAAGGACGGAAATTGACTTCTTTCACGCCTCATACGTGATTAAACGGCATCAAATTGATCAAAGCAGGTAAAAATTGACGATCAGAATACGAAAATGACAGCAAGATAGATCATTAGATCGTTGTTGTTTCGCAGGTGGACTATCAAATTTGGCGAAAGCAGAGGGAGAAGCCTTATCTTTAACTGCCGACAAATAAATGCTCAACTGCGATAAAATTGCCGACCGAACAGGCAACAACTCGTTAGTTATCGTTCATTGCCGAGAAAGTAATACTCCACTGAGATAAAAATTGTCGTAGAACCGGCGAGAGAATCTTATCAGTGAGGTGTGGTCAAACAACAACAGTACAATCAAAGTTTCCGAAAATAGAGTAGTGTTATCGTTGAATGCCAACAAAGGAGAAATCCAATACGATATACGATAAAAATTGTCGTAAGATCGACGACGAGAATGATCTATGTGACGAAGCCGACAAATACGAGCTAGAAGGGAAGGTCGACAACCAAATTTAACGAAAACAGAATATAATTATAGTTGAAGCTGGCAAACAAAAAATCCACTACGATGAACGGCGACAAAGAATTGTTGTAGATACGAAGATACGAAGATATCAAGATACGAAGCAATGCGATTAAACAAGAACACAAATGCATAGATCAAGGAGCGCATTGACTAAAATAGCGCACTTTAATCGTTGAATACTGACTAAAGGCGGTTTTCCACTAGGCGAATTTATTCGCGCGAAGCGATTTTTTTCGCGGCGAAAAAGTTGAAACCATTCGAACTCCCTTTTTCGCTGCTGCGAACAGCCACCGCGAATGAGCTTATACGTGAAGGACGCATGCGTATGCTCGCAAAAGTTCGCTTCGCGCGAATAAATTCGCCTAGTGGAAAACAGCCTTTAAAGCCTGGTTTCCATATGATCATTCGTGTCGTTCCCGTCGCTCCTGTCGCTGAAAAAAACGTACCAGCGACCGTAGCGACACGAACGATTTTATGGAAACTATCACTTTTTTCTGCCAGCGATCGTAGCGACGCGAGCGACACCCTGTCGCTGAGATAGACAAATTTATATCTCAACGACACGATTGATTGATTGANACGAAGATACGAAAATATCAAGATACGAAGCAATGCGATTAAACAAGAACACAAATGCATAGATCAAGGAGCGCATTGACTAAAATAGCGCACTTTAATCGTTGAATACTGACTAAAGGCGGTTTTCCACTAGGCGAATTTATTCGCGCGAAGCGATTTTTTTCGCGGCGAAAAAGTTGAAACCATTCTAACTCCCTTTTTCGCTGCTGCGAACAGCCACTGCGAATGAGCTCATACGTGAAGGACGCATGCGTATGCTCGCAAAAATTCGCTTCGCGCGAATAAATTCGCCTAGTGGAAAACAGCCTTAAAGCCTGGTTTCCATATGATCTTTCGTGTCGTTCCCGTCGCTCCTATCGCTGAAAAAACGTACCAGCGACCGTAGCGACACGAACGATTTTATGGAAACTGCCACTTTTTTCTGCCAGCGATCGTAGCGACGCGAGCGACACCCTGTCGCTGAGATAGACAAATTTATATCTCAACGACACGATTGATTGATTGATTGATTGATTGATTGATTTGATTGATTTCAAATATTTAAGGAGGGTAGCCAGTTTCTTGGGTGGATAACAAAATTTGTATTATACTAAAAAAGCCGGGTCACAAAGAACGCTTTAACAAATTTGTACCACCATGGAAAATTAGACGCCGCGCAGGTCATTTCAATAACAGAATTTTCAAAATGGCGGCTGACACACGGATGGGCTACTTTTTGAGCTCAACACGCGATTGTTGCAGAATAGAAAACAGAAAGATATCAGTATGCAGAAGGAACATCAGTCTTAGCATGAAGGCAATGCAAGCAGCATAGGTTCCAAATCTTTAAACAACTTTAAAAGGGTCGGTTTAAAACTCTATGACGTATTTCTTTGAATGGAATGGCTTGAAAGAAACTTTAGCTACGTTGCTATAATCCTATCATTGGACTTTATGGAATTTTGAATATTTTCCGAAATTACAGCGTATTTTATATTTAAACTCTTTTGAGGATGTAACGTCATCAAATTTCTAAATCGTAAACCAGAAGAGTGAAAGACTCCCAATACTTGTGCTTGATACCATATTGTAAAAATTTATAAACTATGGTTTTCTTGAAAATTATTCTTTGTTTCCTCAAAAAGTTTAGAAATTACGATGTTTTTAAGTTTTCTTCAAATTTTTTCTTCAATTCTTAAAAAAAAAAGAAAAACATTCTAATTCTGAAAATATTCAAGATTCTGAAAAGTCCAACGGTAGAACTATAGCAAAGTAGCAAAAGTTCCTTTCAAGCCATTCAATAAAAAGAAATAGGTCATAGGATTTTACACCGACATTTTTAAAGATTTGGAACCGATGCTAATGTAAGCACACCAGCGGCGCCCAACTGCCCATGGCACGACTCGTCAAATCATTGTCGAAGAAAAATTAACTGAAATTTTCCTGAGTGAGGATTTTGAATTTGGGTTTTCAGCCATAAAAGAGGGTCTTCTTCACTGGCAAATGTTAATGAGGCTGAAATGTGAAGTTTTTAAACAAGGCAACATTTCAACAACCGGGCAACAACCATGAAAACAAGCTCTGAATTAAACATAGACAGGTGAAGAAGCTATTGACGTCAAGTCATTTTGTATCCAACTAATCGTATAAGAAAGGGATCTAAAATGCAAAAGTTTCCACTGTAATTAGAACAAGACTGTCGTCAATGGAACAGCGAGGATTTCTTTTAAGTCGCGAGAGAATTATGCCCCTTCTTTTGAAAGGATTTGTGGTCTTGAACGACATTGGGAAATTTTGCAAAACAAATCAAGAGGATGGAAGAAAGAGGCCTAAAATAAAATCCTTTTTAAAAGACCAGATCAAAACATGTTACTATTTACTCATTCATAAGCACCCAACAGATTTCTAAGGTAGCCTGAGATCAGGCAGGGATTAGGGGGGATCCCTGTTAACAGGTGAGTGGCCGAGCGAGTGGCCGAGCGGTGAGTGGCCGAGCGGCTTATACAGTTTTCATCAGGTGACTGAAGTTAAGCTTGGTCGAGTGGGGTCAAACTTCGGAAGGGACGCTAAACTAGGGGTCCCATGCCTGGATGCGGCATGCATGGTGGGCCTAAATTAGCTTTAAGTAGCTAGAAGATCCTGACAGCCCACTCAAAACAAATAACTGACTGACTGACTGACAGGCTATTTCTAAGGGTAATTCTTTGGACATTATTTCTATGAGGCTTTTTGAAAATAAAACACTGTTAACAAAAGCCAGAAAAGTGACGTCAGTCAAACTCGAGACCTCGCATGATTTGATTTGATGACCTTCGACGGCATCAAAAGAGTGGCTGTAGCCATTTTTGTGATGGTCGATTCTCTTTAACGTTTTGGAATAGCTTCTCAACCTGTAAAGGAGTTCCTATTCCTTCTTTGAATCCTTGTTGAAATAAGGAAATCAGAATTTTTTTAATTTTTCTTTTTCTTTCCAAGCACCCAACGGATTTCAAAGGGTATGTAAGATTGTATGCCTCCATCTCTACATTCACTGCAAGCTCTTGACGCTAGCCAGATGAACAAAATTCAGTCGAACTCGAGACCTCGCATGATTTGATTGGCTAAAATCTGACAGAAAATGAATGGCTCAAGCCACTTTGGGACACGATGCAGGTGGGGTGTAGTCTTCTCGGCATCGGACATCTATACAAACGATATTCTAAAAATGATTCGGAGCTAGGTTCGACCCAGGATACTTTGTTGTGCATGGTTCAAAACATCTGCGCACAAAAAGAACACAAACGACCGACTAACTCATTTGGTAGCTGAATTCTTCAGACAAGCCGCATAGAAGATGCCAATGAGCTAATCGCATGTTCCATGCTGAATTCATTCTATTTTGAATTTTGTTGTTGATCTCATTTCCATCTGCAGTGAAACTTAGACCACGTTCACACAATACCGGCACTATTTGAAAACGGTGAAAAATGTGACGGATAGGCCTCCCGTTCACACGAAAACGGCACATTTTTTGCCGCCACATTTTTTGCCGGCAGATTTTGAAAACGGTAGATTTTGAAAACGGAACTCTAACCGGCACATTTTGAAAGCGG
>REGM01000002.1:602530-612675 GCA_004194415.1 Aurelia aurita | reverse complement strand
AATCTTCAAAGGACAAATTTGCCTCCACCTCCAAACCAGAGCTTTGGCGTTTTGGCCTAAGCAATATCCACAATTTGTTTCACTTAAAATGATTAAAGTTTACTTCGGAGCTCCCTTGATGATTAGCGTCACGTAAATTATATTTTGTGAAACGCATTTGTTGTGCAGCTTTTAATTTTTCTCCTCCTGGTTCAAATTTCTCTAAGTCTATTGTTGACTTATTCACTGTGCTTTAAGAATTTGCTTAGGCCAAAACGCCAAAGCTCTGGTTTGGAGGTGGAGGCAAATTTGTCCTTTGAAGATTAATATATCTACTCTCAATTCACCAATCTCGACAAACAAGGTATCTATGTTCAAGTTAACTATCGAGTAACGTTTTCAAAATGATTTCGGATTGATTCATGCTAAATTCTGATCGTTAGGGTTGACCAAATCTGTATACTTTTTTTTGGGACACCCGGTATGATTCGGCGAACACCGATGCATCGTTTTAGGATACCCGATACTGCACCAATGCAATCAGAAGTTATTATTTGTTATTTTCTATAAAATAACGATATGCATTGTACTAATTTTGGGGTGAGTGGCCGAGCGGCTTATACAGTTTCCGTTAGGTAACTGAAGTTAAGTGGTCGCGTAAGGTCAAAATCCGGATAGGTGACCTGCCAGATGCCTGACCAAGTAACTCTCTTCGCCGCCGTCCTTCGGAAGGGACGTTAAACTAGGGGTCCGATGCCTGGATGCGGCATGCATAGTAATCTTAAATAGACCATTTTGACATTTAGGAAAGGGTCTGGGGAGAGCAATATTTTTCTGGTAAATGACTGCCACGGAGCTAGAAATATAAATAGAAATAGCTCCGTGGCAGCCATTTACCAGAAAAATATTGCTCTCCCCAGACCCTTTTTCTAAATGTCAAAATGGTCTATCAGCTGCAATATAGCTAGAAATCTTTCCAGCCTATTTAAAATAAAGCAACGAATGAATGAATGAATAATTACATATTTGATCGAAAAGCAGCTGGATGTATCGTAAATAAACTGCAATCTAACAAAAAGATATTCCAGATGTTACACACAAGATTCTTCTATTTGCGGTCGTAATCACATATCTATAATACTATTCGTTGTTACAATGATATTCCTGGTTAGACACTCTTTCGCTATATATCTACTACATAAGCCACTCTGAAGCATCGTCTCAGCGACTTAGTCGTATTACAGCTATTTTAAGACATCTCACCGTGAACAATTGATGATTAATAAATATAGCAGTTGTAATCCTGGGAACATGAGTCCATGAGAACAAGGGCAAAACTTACCTACGACAGAGAATGCAGCAGCAACTTTCGAAACGAATTTCAACATTGATTTCAATCAATCGAGTTGTAACTCCAGACCATCTAGAGTTTTCACTTCAATCTTCAATTCAGGGCCAGGGAAATCTGCTTATGTTGGCCAGGGACTCTTTGAAGCGAAACGAGCGATACTTTTATCAATGTATGATTGTAATACATGATTTAGGCCTGGAACATAGACTGCTTACAACATCGTAGTTAGCGTAGACTTGCTCCTTTCCAAAGCAGAAAAGGTAAAGTTTTGATTCGAATTGAATTTTTGATTAAAGATTCGCGTTCGAATTACAATATCGTCCTATTTGTTTACATTGATTATTTGTTCTAAACTTTACCACAGCTAGCTGGTCGAAACGGCAGACCAAACTTTGTATGTCGTTAGGTGGTCGTCAGGGAGCATTTTACCAGCATGCTTTGCGCGGCCGCCATCTTTAGCATTATTGTCTATTGGACTAAATTTGTGACTCTGATACAGTCATTTTGATAGTAATGGCGAATGGCCTCTAAGTAAAACCCTGATGACAAAATGGCTCAAAATTCATGCATGTTTCAAGTGCTTGGGGATAGTGGGGATGGGTAAAACTATGGGATTAATGTTTCTTTTAGCTACAAAGTGGAAATATTTCACTGTTATCCGTTCAAATACTGTGAAATAATAGCCGCGATAGAAAACCAAAACAGATCAGAAAATTTGTCCAGTTTTTGTGTATGTAAAATTATGAGTCCTAGTTTGAGCGACGACGGGGAAATAGTTAAGGTAGTAGTAGTAGAGTCTACCTGGAACCATGAAATAAGTCTACGATGATGGGGGTCTTTACTTATCACCAGGCAGTGCACTGTATGTTTATATCTAAGTTAGCCTAAAATGAATTGTTTGAAATGTCTCAGTAGATCAAACATTTCTTTATATTCCGATCAATCAAAATGTTGGAATTTGCCCGAGCTTTCCAGCGTTTAATAATTCTGATCGTGTGAAGAACCGGCGCCGAAGGACCACTGGTTCATTTTGTATCGCTGTACTGAGTGAGTTGATTGCAATCTCCTTGTGGGAAACGTAGAGGCAGGAGAATAAAAAGCATTCCGCCCAGAAGAGAACAAGGACGCGCTGCCGTATTGAAGACTGAGACATTTAAGAGCAAGGAGTTTCTTTACCTAAATCTGGGAATATCACACGCCCTCGTGCGATTTAAGACATAAGCCTAACAACCCATTTAGTTGTCTGTCAAAAATAAAAGATAAAAAGCTTTAAAAGATTATAGAACGATAATGAACGACTTAAAAATTTGAAAAAAACGTAGCCCATTTTTAAACGCTGTAAATTTTCAACATTTTCTTTGCCAAGGTACAAACAAGCAAACAAGCAAACAAACAAACAAACAAACAAACAAAAAAGGGTTCCTTCTTGCAAAAAATCTGGACAAGGGTTCCTTCTTGNACTGAGACCTTTAAGAGCAAGGAATATCACACGCCCTCGTGCGATTTAAGACATAAGCCTAACAACCCATTTAGTTGTCTGTCAAAAATAAAAGATAAAAAGCTTTA
Source organism: Aurelia aurita (assembly GCA_004194415.1). Classification (NCBI taxonomy): domain Eukaryota; kingdom Metazoa; phylum Cnidaria; class Scyphozoa; order Semaeostomeae; family Ulmaridae; genus Aurelia; species Aurelia aurita. The sequence continues at coordinate 609,779 of REGM01000002.1, read as the reverse complement.
AAAGATTATAGAACGATAATGAACGACTTAAAAATTTGAAAAAAACGTAGCCCATTTTTAAACGCTGTAAATTTTCAACATTTTCTTTGCCAAGGTACAAACAAGCAAACAAGCAAACAAACAAACAAACAAACAAACAAAAAAGGGTTCCTTCTTGCAAAAAATTTCTGGACAAGGGTTCCTTCTTGCAAAAAATTTCAAAGCTATGTTCTAGTATTTCTTCTTCTTTCCAGATAAATTTCACGACGAACAACAAAGTTTTTTGTACAATGCATTTACCTCCCAAATAGTATAATTTTTTCCAAACATATTTTGAAACAAAAGAAACACAATTTATCAGGATTTAGCCATGATTCCGCTAAACTCCTAGATGTGGTACGACATAAGTTCAGTTGTACAGAAGCACGCAGCTTGGTTACACACAAGTCGAACACTGATAATAAAAACATGAAATATTAGTCTCTAAATTCTTTTTAATCTAAATGAAAAACTCTCTGACTCAAGTACAAACGATAAAACTTTAACAAACGACTAACAACACACGGTCTTACTATGGACGAATGGGGACAAACGAAGCATATTCAAATATTTGTTCTCTTTCGAATCTTGCCTGGTAACTTTGTAGTCTAATGTGTCAAGCGAAAGTACTTGCAAAACTCAGAAATTCTGTGCAAGAATGTAAGAGCAGGTTTAACAGACTTGGCAGCTGGGAACTCCCCAGCCTGACCATCTTCATTCGACTATGATCTATATTTGAAATTGAAACGATGATAAATAGGCGTGTTCTCTTGATCGGAATATGAGGATGAAAACATGGGGTTTGCATCAAAGTTTAAATTAAGTTCTCTGCATTACGATTATCAAAAACTTCTTTGACAATGTATCGATATTTGTCAGATTTACTGCTAAACGGAGCAAAGAGCGGTACTTTTCTGCAACGCCAGGAAAATGTTTTCGCTACTCTAAACTATATAAGTCTGCTAAGAATTCAAGTTCATGTTATGTACTCGACTTAAAAAGTAGGCACAAAAATTGCAGAGTGTGTCCTCTATTTTAAATCCCAAAATTTGACTCAAAACTTCAAAGACGTGAGCTAAATTCAACAGTAAAAGTCAGCCAATGATTTCGAGGATGCGTTCCCTTTTCCGAACTTTAAAAAAGTCTGCCAAACAATTCCGGGGGGTGTTCTATCCCTTTTAAACTTTAAAGGTTGTCCAAAGAGTTCAAGGCTGTGTTCTCTATTCTAAACTCTAAAAGTCTGCCCAAGTATTGCCTCCCTTCTCCCTCCTCTCCCGGGGGTGTTCTCTCCCTTCTAAACACTAAAAGTTCTCCCAAGGGTTCAAGGCTGTGTTCTCTATTCTAAACTCCAAAAGTCTGCCCAAGTATTGCCTCCCTTCTCCCTCCTCTCCCGGGGGTGCTCTCTCCCTTCTAAACACTAAAAGTTCTCCCAAGGGTTCAAGGCCGTATTCTCTGCTCCAACCTCTAAAAAGTCTGCCCAAGGGTGTGCTCTCTTTTCTAAACTCTAAAAGTTTGCCCAAGTATTCTATGGTTAATATCATTTAAAATAAGTGAAAACTTTTCTTTCTTATCAGCAGGGATGTAAAATCCTTCTTCGGTTTGATTGCAAGCATCGTCTTTTTCATCACTATCAAAATCATCAAAATCTTCGGCATAGAATAGAGGTGACAAAGAGGGTTTACTCTTAGACCCTCGCGGTCGGCCTCTTTTTCTAAATGATCTTGAATCTTTATCATCTGCAGACGACGATGCATTTGAATCATTCTGTGATAACTGAAAATAAGATCAGAAACAATTACTTGAATACTCAAACAAACGACCATTTTCACGATTTTCATCGAGTTATCTCGTGCGATGCGGTTTGAAACATACTTAGAACTAGCTCGCAAATAGTATTCGTTTTCTGTAAACATTTGATAAGGAAAAATGCGAAAGAAACCGNAATCCTTCTTCGGTTTGATTGCAAGCATCGTCTTTTTCATCACTATCAAAATCATCAAAATCTTCGGCATAGAATAGAGGTGACAAAGAGGGTTTACTCTTAGACCCTCGCGGTCGGCCTCGTTTTCTAAATGATCTTGAATCTTTATCATCTGCAGACGACGATGCATTTGAATCATTCTGTGATAACTGAAAATAAGATCAGAAACAATTACTTGAATACTCAAACAAACGACCATTTTCACGATTTTCATCGAGTTATCTCGTGCGATGCGGTTTGAAACATACTTAGAACTAGCTCGATAAGGAAAAATGCGAAAGAAACCGTCTTTCTGATGCAAGAAGATGTGAGACAAAGATAACATTTTCCTGAATTTCATACTTGACTTCTGCATGCTTCGGATGCATTAATAACGCGCTGTAAATATTACAGTCAGTTACATAACTAAGAAAGCCATGATTAAAGCTTCAGACATAACGCAAACACTTCAAAGAAGATCGGAGCCATTCCTATCATCAACAGTTTGCCTTCTAAATCATTTTAGTAAAGGCTTACATCCGATCATGGAGAAACTACCCTATCGATTCGATAAGACGACGGGCCCCAAATAAGAATCCGTCTGGTATTAACCCCAGGTTCTAAAGCGTACTTATGGTTCAGTTATGGTTCGGTTATATGGTTCGGTTAAGTACAAGTTCGAAGAAGATCGGAGCCATTCCTATTATCGACTACCCTGTTGATTAGATAAGACGCCGGGCCCCAAATAAGCACCCGTCTCGTATTAACGAAGGATTCTAAAGAATTTCCCATCGTTATTTGAAGAAGAACAAATTTAAATGAGCAAAAATTCTGGAAAAAATAAATTCAATATCTCCTTGTCTTTATGATATTTTTGCTTTGTCGATCTTAAAGATTTTCAAACACAGTTTTGTGGGCACCTGGTAATTTAACTTCAACTTTTCGATATCTTTCAAGGTCTACGTTTTTTTATAGACAGCTGATCAAAATGAATATAGATGCTCCCCTATCTGATAACAAAGAGGTGTCCTAATACTATAGTAAGATTGATTGTAAATAGGACTAAAAATAATCTCATTATTAAAGAAAAATCTCAAACTGTTGCAACAAAAATAAATACAGTATGCATAAACAATAATCTCAGCAGATTAAGAACACCACCAGGATTCATGAAGTTTTCCTTGATTTCATTAAGAGATATACTTCAATCTCAAATTTGATACATATCTTAGTCATCTCATTGCAAACGTGGATCACGATTGGATTAGCAATTTTAAAGGTATGGCTAGTTCAGCACTAATCTTTTGGCTAACCTTTAAAATATGATTATAAGCTTAAATGTTTGATCCTTGAAGTCACAACTAACTTAATTAAAAATTGTGCTTCAATGTTGTAATAATTAAAACAAAGACATGGCGGATTGGTTCAATCAATGAGCTCTTGTTTTAATTAATCGTGTCAGAACTTGCATATTTGATACATGTATGAACTGCCAAGTTTATTGATTTGCACTTACCAAATTTCTATCTTTGATTGCCCATTCTGCATCTGTTCCTTCTACATTCCTGACTAGCTTTAACTGTTTGTATCCTTTTGGCAATCTTTTCTGCTTATCTTTTGAACCCTTTGGTCGACCACGCTTTTTAACTGGAGGCTAAAAGTGAAAAGTAGTGATGAAGTTTATAACATGATATAGAAGAAGTCAATTTCTCGTTTTTTCATTCATTTCATTTTTCAAAATCTTAAAAAGAAGGTTGTGTTGAAGCAGAAGATATTTTCGAGGGAACTTCCAATAAAATAGTTAAAGCTTGCTTCCTACAAGGCGTTAACTTGCGCTAAACCAGGGGCATCAAATCGTCTTTATTTTAAACCCTAATAGGAACGCCCTCTTCTACATTAACACAAGGACTTTGACGCCAGTTAGCGAGAATAAAACCATGCTAACCTGGTGTTAATTTGGTAGTCGAAATCAAAAACCTTTGTTTCCAACTTTCAGACTTTACCACGCTAACTGGCTTTAAAGCCAATCTCCATTTGAGAGTTTGCCCTCTGCAAAGACAAAAAGTAGTGGCAACCTTATTTACCGTTGATATAGGATTGTCTGGCTGAGTCAGTTGATCTTTCCCTTCATCCTTATTTGACTCATCATTCATATTTTGTTCTGGTTGTGTAGTCTCAATATTATCAGATATATTGCTTTCTGTATTTGCGGCTACTTGCCCAGTGACAATATGATTTCCTTGGCTCGTAATTTCGAGCTCAGTAGACCCAGGAATCTTCACTATACCATGATATACATATTCATTAACTCTGTGAGTTTCTTTTTTGTTTCTTTCTGGTCTTAGACGATCTTCTAGAATAGTTTCTTTCTCTGCAAAAGATAGTGTATTATTTGATTTAGTAAGCTTTCATTTTGAAAACTTCTCTCAACTGGTAAACACACAAGCATCTCATGTAATGACAGATATTTAACAAATTAAAGAGATCATGATCAAGAGACACGACAGGTTTGATTCTAAATAACATGATTTTTTGGATCATATTTATCAACTGGCATGCTGACATGGTGAATTGATATTTTCATGAGTACTGTGGCTAACACAATACATGATATGCTAAAGAAAAAGATGATGGTGAGGATCTTTTTACCAAAAAAAGATGCATTTCGATCTCTAATTGAATTCTCATTGAATTATCAAAGAATGTTAATTGGAATGCAATGCATCTTTGTGACAAGTTACTCACATTATCTTTAGCGTAATCATCTGTTGGAAAGATTGGTGGTCTCTGCTGGAAAAGGAACAAGCCAGTAAGCAGGATATTACGGGACTTCTCGCCAAGATCTTGGGTGTAATGAAGTTTCGTAACCAAATAGAGAACAATAGGTGTGGGTGTGCACAAGCTCCAAAATAACATAACACTGCACTATTAGTCTATTATTTTCTCCATTGTTTACAAGTTTATTTTGATGTTTGTTTGGGTGTGCCAATGCTATGCTTTCCAGACTGGGGAACCTGTAGCCTGCGTGCAGCCTCAAATGAGGAGTTTGAGGCTGCAGGCAGGCTAGGGAACCTGCAACCTTCAGATTTATAAAATCAGCTAACTAACCCACTACATTGTGCGATACTTGCTTTAAGCAAAAAGACTTACTTTCAGAAGATCTAGTAGAAGGTGGCTTCCTTGCTTGAAATACATAACCACAGCCTGGGCATGTTTTGTAGGCAACAGCAAGCTGAAAAAATCAAGAAAAAAATTTATAAAATTGTCTTGTTGTTTATTTTCGATTGGATGGGAGGATAATTGATAATTTTTCTATATATAATTGAGAAGGGATCTATTCTTCTTAGTGGGGGGGAGGGCAGGGGGGAGGCATATATACCTGAACAAAATTTCCATTACTGACTGAGATTTTACAACAACAGAAATTTTCTATTGTACAGTAAGTGCATGTACAAACGATCTTGCTATTTCATTTTCTATACTGGTGGTACATCTACCCCTAATTGGAAAGTTTGCTTTGGGTGTTGTGCAAGTTTTGAGAAAACATTGGGCTCTCTTAATTGGGTCTGTGACATGATGCCCAACCAAGTTTATTTAAATTATTATTTATTAGATTGGCTAGTTTGCACTTTAGCGGGAACACTTTTAATATTTCCCAGTGTTTGAATTTTGCACCGATGTTTAAATGGAAATGCATCAATACCTAGATTGAAGTAGACTTACTGAACCAGCGAGGGCTTGGCGGCGATATTTCTTTCAACCAAAAGAAATATCGACCACCAGTTCCTGCCGCAGATGCAGGCCATGTTTAGGTCATTTCTGACATCCTTCCATAAATGCAAATCAGTTGAATCACGTTCGAATTTTGACTTACCTATCAGACGATAGACTTTCTATCGCTATTGTTTAGGAAGCTAATCAGCAAATAGTCCTTACAATATAATCCAATTCAACCTCTGTTGTTCCTTGGAAGCTGTGTCCGCCAAACAACAAAGTGCATTTGACCCATTAGATTTTCAAAGAGTTCTCTTTCAAAGAGATCCTCAAATAAGTTTAGTTATCATCCTACTTTATCATTACAACCACAGCATCATTAGGGTCGAACTATTGGTTTCTTTTTGGTTTCCTGACTTGTCAAGCTTTACTGTCAGATTACTCCCGCCGAGATCCTAAGACGCCTTAGGCCCACATTTTAGGCCCCGTTTTTGGCTTTTTTGCAAGCAACTTTCAGTGCTGATTCTTTCATAATTTGCAAAATCGATTAAAGACTAATAAATGAATATGCTTACAGTTTTATCACAGTCGGGGCAATGTTTTACAACCATAACAATCTGTTCATATCAGCCACCACAGCTCTCCTTTCACAGCTCCGTCCCGCGCCAAACAGTCCTGTTCTTTTGTTGTCAAACGATCGCGTCCTAGGTACTTCATGTAGTGGCAATAAAATTTGCTAAAGGATCTATTACTGACTGAGATGTCTATCTATAGTCTATGAAAATTAAGATCCCCCGCTTAGTAAGTTTTGAAATAGTTTCCCACCCCCCAATTAGTAAGACCATATTGCTGTTATTTGTAAGCTATTGAGCAATGGAACCATATTAATCGCATAGGCTCGCCCACCCCTTCTATTTGGCAACTGAAAGTACCCTATTTGGTCCCATTGCTGAGCAACTTACTCCGACCCCCCTCCGACCTCATGCCATAATCGTACGATCATCGTTTAGACTTTCATCCCAGTTGTCACTACTCCTACCTGGGTAATAATCATAAGTAAAAATTGCAAAGATTGTTGACCATGAAAACGTATAGTACGCATGCGCTAATACCGCTAAGGAGACCGCAGTGATATCATTTGACAGCCACAACTAGGCCTGGAAAAAATTGTTGAAAACAAACAAACATACATACAAACAGAATCGATTGCGAAAAGTCATTGACCAAGAATACTATGCTGCTTCGCAGCAATGATAATGAATGATTTTCGCAGAAAGATGAGGCACTAAATCTTGATTAGCGAACAAATTGGACACGCTTCTGCGAATTCGACCAATCACATTGCGTAAAAATGGCAATAAACACAAAGTTGGGCCCATTTCCCCCGCGTTTACATCCTTATCAATACCATTTCCTGCTGCAAACAATTCTTTTCAAGTTCTCGAATAGCTCATAGTTCTTCCGTTATTTTTGAGTATGAATATGAGAAACCAACCCGGGGAATAATAGAATTTCAAATGAAAGATGTAACAAAGTTGCATCGATTAAATTTAATCA
>REGM01000002.1:590961-602496 GCA_004194415.1 Aurelia aurita | reverse complement strand
TGAGTGGTGTAATGAAGAAAATGGACATTTTTTACAAAAACATAAAACTGTACTATCGTAGAAAGTAGCTGCAGAACGAGGGTTAGGTAATTTTGTTTCTAGACTAATTTGGAAAATAACCTTTTCATACGAAGCTCGGGACTTGGAAGGTGGAGCCCCTAGGCCCCTGCCATTTTCTACGGCCATGAGAAGTCACAAATAAGAATACAAATATTTATAAAACAAGAACATAAGTCATTTGATAGGATTTGAATGCCGAAAGACGTCTCTAAGCATGGAGTACACAGTATAGTATACAGTACTATTTTTGTTTGTAGTTTCTGCTAGTCCTTCTATCTTGGTATTGTCATAGCGTCACAAAATTCATTCAGACTGACTTCGTAGGCCTCCTGAAATAAAAGCAAAATTGTTAATATAAAGCACTGACTTTTCTTACCATGTCATAAGAGATGAGTTTTTGAAGGAGGTAGTTTGAAGACAAATGCAAAGGAGTGAAATTTTTCAAATGTTTTCGTGGATATTTGGATGGCAAATGTTAAACAAAGTTTTAGTTTGTTCCCAAGCAAGAGAATATAAAAGTTTCGCTTAAAAAGTAATACACGTATTTTTTATAAGAAACAGGAATTGGACCTAATACTGAGAGTTTTAATGGTTTCTCTGGAGTTACATCAAATTGTTGATATTTACATCATATGCCCTTGTGAAAATTCCACGACGAAGTTTTGTGAAGCCTTGCTGCTGTCTAGACATTACTCGAATACCTTCAGAGTAACAATACAAAAAACAAATGCAAATAAAGTGAAAATATATTAGGGATTTCCTTATAACTAAAAGTAGAAGTTTCTAATAATTTTGTCCTAGTACTGAAGTTTCATAGTTTTTAGTGACTGGGAGTCTTTTTCGATAAAAAAGAACTTATTTACTTCCTTGAGTTCCCCTTTAATGTCTCCTGGTACCATTTCTCTTATTAAATCCAGCACACACGTCGGAAATCGGTAATTTGGGTTCTTTGGTCCAACATTCTTTTTCTGAATAAAATAAAAATTTTTTTTTTGTTAGATTGGAAAGATTTTGGACTTCTTACAAAATTATAAGTTTTTAAATCCTCTAAAGGCTCAAGATCGATACAGTACCCGTGTTGCTTACAAGAAACCAATTGCAAGGCAACACTGCCAGGTCTGAATCTTGGAAGATTATGAGATCAAATAGGCAAAGCCACGACTTTAGCAACAAGGAACAATAGAAAATGATAGATCATTATTCTTGAAAACAGAAATGTTTAAAATCTATTTTAGAGTTTTGTGTGGAAGGCTGTGTCTTTACATGAGAAACCATAAAGCGATAAGCACATAAAAGTTCGTGTAATGTCCTGTACTGCACGGACCGATATTATTTTGTTATACCTTATAGGAAATTAACGCATTTATATCACATCTTACCATTAAGGCATGAGCCCACCAACAATAATGAAAGTATCGGTTTTGTCTCGGTTTCTTCCCTTTCTTTCTCTTGTCGTTAACGCTTTTTTTAAGATTTGTGGCAAATTCATTTCCATTGTATCTGATAAAAAAATTTAGCGAGTCAGCGGTCAGCGTAATAGATACTTTATTCGAAGAGAGTGAGAATTTCGAAGATAGTAAAAATCGTTATGGTAACTTGGCTTACCCAATGCTTTCCATTTCATTCAGCATGACCTCCAACATCGCTGGCTCCATCATTACACCAAGAGAGGAATTTCGTGATAGCTATATTCGTAAATCCTTCGTTGCTGTTATTGATATAAAGATTTACTAAGGCCGCGTTAAAGCTTTATTGCTTGACCTGCGGCTTTTATGTGTGCACAATCAAGCATAATCGTTTTTCCCGCGCTTTCTGCTTCGCTTTGATAAAAGCCTGATTTCTCGAAACAAGATTCCGGGGTACTGGTGGGTACTAAAAAATCTTGGTGTACCTAACGAGCCAATCAAATCGCTTGACACATGGCATACAGGGTCACAAAGCATATAACTACCAAAGGGTGTCAGCGATTTATGATAGATCCACTGGTCCGACTTTTATAAGGGTTTAAAAGTTAAAAAAGACATTTCAGACATTAACATTAATTTAAAATTGCATTATTTCAAGACAGTACGTTTTATCAAAAATTCGTGACACCCTTTTGCAGTTCAGGACCTTAAGTCTTAGGTAAATAGATAGTTTTGGTCGAACAATGCCCGATGAGGTACACCAAGATTTTTTCCCAAGGGTGGTCGATTTCGCCTAAAATCTGGAATAAATCATTTGCGTTTTTATTTAATCAACTGGTTATATTTTTATGGTATTCTACGTTTTATTCTGCTTCGAATAACATATAAGTTTGTTTGGTATAGTTTAAAGAACGGCCGTGAAAAATAGAGTTTCTTAAATGCCGTCTGAAGGGTTACAGTAACCTTAAATCAACGTAGAAAATACATACAAGAGAATCATTTTAAAATTCTTTCCATCCAGTAATAAACTTCAGTGCACCTAAGAAACAACACATAAATGCAAGTACGGCAAGTTTTGTAGTGATTCGAACCCCGATCAGTTTAATCCCAGAATTATCATGCAGTACTGACAATCTTGGCAGATTTGGGATCACGCATCTTCTTGCAATTCTGTAATAAAACTTCGTGTATCTTGAAGTTACACAGCTTGCAGATAAAAAGGGGAACGCAAACTTGAATGCAATGAAGAACGAGCCGCTGATCTGAGCGAGAATAAAATGATACAGATTCTTCTTTTTCAGGATATCAACTTCAAAAACTTTTAACCACTCGACAATAATTGCAACGACCAACAAAGTGAAGAACAGAGTGTGGACTGCGAACCACCATTTTATTGTCTGCATCAATTTTTCATCATACTTCTGCAATGCATCAATTGCTGCCTGGAAGTCATCCCTATCCTTCGCAGTGCTCAAAATATATTTCTCTGTTACATCAATGTGGCAGATAAGATCCCTTATTAAAACATGATAGATACAAATTGTGCAAACAGTTACATAGAAGCCAAAGAACTCCATGGAAACTGAGATATGATAATGAAGTTTTCTAAGTTGGGATAATTTTTCCACAAAATCGTGCATGTGAGAGCAATCTAAGAAAATGTTGTATTGGAAGTCAACAAAAATTACGACTGAGCTACATATGAAACCAAAGAGCAGGAAAATATTAGTGAACAACCAATCTTTTGGTGCAAGGGGAACATCGAGATTTTGATTGCCGGGAAGGGAAAATTTGACATGAGGTATAAGAGAAATCCCTTCTTCGCCACGTTTGGTGAAACAAGTTGACTTGGAATAAAGAAACCATGCACCGAGGGTGAGATTGAACGCACACGAAGCAACCAATCCCATTTTTATAAACTTGGTTTCTCGAGGCATGATAGGACCATATGTCTTGTCATTCCAGTATGTATTCATGAAATACGTGTAGCTGATCAAAGTACTCCATTGTAGGAGTATAAGCAACATTGTTATGAATGAATATCGTCGCTTTTTTGTGTGATTCTTGAAGCAAGATGGGATTATACCATAACAGACACAAATAAGGCACTTCAGAATTATATCTGTGCAAAAACACTGTTTGAGAATGTCCGTGTTGAAGTTGATGAAAAGCACTGGTCTTGTGATGTCGATGTGATGAGCAGTGTAGGCCGCCTTTTGGTCAATGTCATCTTTAAAATCCTCTTTACTGGAAGAAATAGAATCGTATGGTGCAGACTGCCGTTGAAATGGAAGATGAGATGCTCTTTTATCTTCATCTTTGTTACTTCTAAAACAATCTGATTGTGCTTCTACTGCCTGCATTTTGCCTGCTGTTCGTTGCACTTCGCAGTACAGTGATCAGCACATCATCTGACTGGACATAAATCCAAACCTTTGACCTGCAACACGGAAGTTAATCCTCTTCAAAGAACACAAGCAAACCACAGCCTCTCTTTCAATGTTATTTTTCCTTACTGCTCCATTTGCTTAAAGGCAGTCTGTCACGCATCTGATTGGGTGATCAGGACAATACAAAGAATAGGAGAACTGAATGGCTGCTGATCCTAATCACTTTCTACGGCAGTAGAAAGTGATACAGATCAGCCCTCCTTTGTTCCCAATGCACAGATTCACAAAGACATTCGTTGTGTTGAGCACTGACTTTACTGCAGCCAATCAGATGCGTGACAGACTGCCTTTAACTGGTTAACTGAATATGCCGAATGAAAAGGAATTTTGCCCAAATTAGTCAGCAATTTTTTCGGATATTTTCCCAAAATTTCGGACTGCAGCCTTTCCAGCCCCTATGACCTACGTCTCTGCATTCCAGGAAGCAAAAAAGCATCATGAATCATGAGTGAATTCTCCTTTAGATCATGAAAAGGTGGCGTAAGTCGAAAAGCAATCTACACGGCAGACCATCACTTGCAGAAAAGTTGCAGCGTTGCCAGAGATGTAGGAACCGGAGGGGGGGAGGGACACTGAGGGCACGTGCCCCCAGCATTTTGCAATAAACGAAACAGTGCCCTTTTTGTTTCAGGAAGTGCTCCTTTAGCTTAAGGTTACTGTAACCCTTCAGACAAAAATTCTCGATTTTTCGTTTTCATCATAATCTGATGGTTTACGTATTTGAGTACCGTTTTAACCAACTCACTTCCAGAAATAACCACAATTACTTGGAAATTTGAGCATTTTAAAGAAGAAGCAATCATATTTCTAACAAATTGCGGGAATACATATCAGGAGATTAAAGTAAACTCACTTGACCTAGCAGCTATATTCATAACATCCCGTGCTGCTATTTTACTGATATAACGATTGATTAAGACCGCGCTAAAGCTTTATTGCTTGACCTGCGGCTTATGTTTGCACTTTAAACCATAATCGTTTTTCCCGGGCTTTCTGCTTCAATTTGATAAAAGCCTGATTTCTCGAAACAAGATTCCGGGGTACTGGTGGGACTAAAAAATCTTGGTGTACCTAACGGGCCAATCAAATCGCTTGACTCTTGGCAAACAGGGTCACAAAGCATATAACTACCAAGGTGTGTCAGTGATTTATGATAGATCCACTTGTCCGACTTTTATAAGGGTTTGAAAGTTACAAAAGACATTTCAGACATTAACATAAATTCGTGACACTCTTTTGTAGTTCAGGACCTTAAGTCTTTGGTAAATAGATAGTCATGGTCGAACAATGCCCAATGAGGTACACCAAGATTTTTGGTGGTCGATTTCGCCTAAATCTGGAATAAATCATATGCGTTTTTATCTAATCAACTGGTTATATTTTTATGGTATTCTGCGCTTAATTCTGCTTCGAATAACGTATAATTTTTGTTTGGTATAGTTCAAGAAACGGCCGTGGAAAATAGGGTTTCTTATTCGCTGCCTGAAGGGTTACAGTAACCTTAATGAAAAAAGTGCCCTTGAAGTATCGTGCCCCTCCGAGTTTAAGATGCTTCCGACGGCCCTTAGCGTTGCGTGCACTGTGCAGACAAACCGTTCTTCGCTTCGCAACGAATCTGTAGCTGATCAAGCTTATTTCGATATTTTTTAATGATAAATCACAAGGCATTATAACCACTAAAAGTGGCTTGAGCAACATACTTTTTATGTCTGTCACATTTTAACCAATCAAATTATGCGAGGTCTCGAGTGTCATGTGAGTAGATTATTGTGTTCTTTGTTTCAATTGTGTTCTGTTTCGGTTCTGTTTGTAGAAACCTCATATATGGTGATCCTTTATATGAGATTTAAAAGAGAATTAAAAAATATGCTCAACAAAAATATAATCTTTTCCACCAATGAACATTGAAAGTGCTATGTATTTGCCAAGATCCCTTGGCCCGGGCTAGCTTTATCTATGCCTGTTACCTTCGAACGGACGTAACGTAGAACGGATATAGAACGACCCATCCCAATCCCATCCAAGAAAAAGAAGAAACCTTCAACGTTTCAATTTTCCTGGCGATGTTTTATGCAAAACAGAATAATCAGTATTGTACTAAAATAAAATAGCTATTACTGCTATTACAAGAACAACTTGAATTCTGAGAAAACCATACAAATGACAATCAGTTACATTAAAATTAGTACACGCTAAACCAAGATATTATAAACTTGTCAAAAGCGAGATGACTAAGGGAATAGATATAATTAAAACAATAAGTCTATGTTAGAATAGCAGTAAAAAAAAATTCATCTAAATTCGAAACTATGTCCAGGTTATCGTAATGGTTAATTGTTATTAAAGACCCTCTGCTAACCATGTGGCTGTGCACGCCATTGCTGTCCCAGAATGCACTGCAAATGGACTTTCAGATTATCTGAAAGTCTCTCATGCTAGGCCGGTGTTGTGCTATTTTCTCATGCGCAGCACGCAAAGCCTCATGGTTAGCAGAGAGTTTTTAATCTACCGAGCGAATATTCAGCGTCTAGAATATTTCTAAACCTTCCTCCAGACAAAAATATGCTTTTGGTGGAACCTTACTCATTTTTCAATACAAAAGGGGTGTGTTTGGGGCGTGGCAGATGTTACTCCTTTCTTTTAGAAAACTTCCTAACGGTCAGCGATCGTGTGACCGCAATATTTCCTGACGCTGGGAATATCGTAAAACATCTCCATGGCGAATCAGCATAGGGCTCAAGTCTTTAAAAAGGTGGATGTAAAATTCTTTTACAATTTTCTTTGAATTAAATGGCTTGAACGAACTTAGGGTACTTTGCTGTCAGTCTGCTCTGGAAATTTGTTTGATATCTTGATTATTTTCAAAACGGCGGCATTTATCATATTTGAGGCTGTGACGTCATTAAATTTCTAAATCCTAAACCAGCAGAGCGACAGATTTCTGCTGGTCACCATATTTTAGACCATCATAAACTATGGTTTTCTTGAAGATTGTATCATTTTCTCCCTATTCATTTAGGATTTACGATGATTTTTATTTTTTCAAAATTTTCCACGAATTCTTTCAACAAAATATAAACGCCGCCATTTTGAAAATAATCAAGATATCAAGAAATTCCCACGGCAGATTTACAGCAAAGCACCCTAAGTTCCTTCCAAGCCATTCAATTTAAAGACAAATGTAATAGGATTTTACACCCACCTTTTCAAAGATTTGAAAGACTGGTACCGAGTGTCCCAAAATGAGATATCTGCATTTGCATAAATGTGCGATGAATAATTGGGGACCGTTTCAATGAACCACCAATCATTTTGTAGTAGAAGGGCTAAATTATTTGCAGAAATCTGTTGCACTAAAATCGGTCATATCATACATTAATTGTTTTGTCGGACCAAAATGAAACAAGATTTTGTGCCATTCACTAAATCGTTCTCCTACAAGATGGAAACTCACTTTTAATTTCATTATCTATGTATATTTTGGGTACTGGGGACGTGCCATCGGGAAGGATATCGATTTTCAAGATTTTGGTATAAGGAACGGTATCGATTTCCACGATTTTGGTATAAAGTACAAATAAATAGGCCATTTTTAATAATTGGTATAAAAACGGGTATACATTTTCGAAAAATTGGTATAAGGAACGGGTATGTTTTTGAAGCGTCGATGGCGCGTCCCCAACCAAAATCTGGTCAAGTGCCCTCCCCGGGTAGAAACTTAAACAACAATCTAAATTGTTTCACGTACTTTGTACATGTCAAGAGTAAATTAACTAATAAAGTGACCTACCATTAATTTTAATATCTTTGCCTACTGCCAGAGTCGTATTTTCTCCAAATATAAATATTCCTACGACAATATACGTACATGCAATAATGACGAGTATTTTATCTCGAAAAGTTAATATTCTTCGGCCAACATTCATCGATTGCAATAAACACATTCCTGAAAGAAAAATCATTGAAACATTACTATGGTATGAGGCAGTTGAAAATAGCGGAGAATAACAGGCCTGAAAATCTGTAGCAGCAAATCGAATCAAGCTCAACTCATGTAAATTCAGCATTCAATGTTTCCAATTTGTCAGTTTTTCCAATATTCGATTTCTTGTACATTGTTTTCAATACTGACTGAAATTTCAGCCTACTTAGAAATGCCCAGTAAATAAATAAAAACAAATACCTGGGAACACAAATATAAACAAAGCAGCGATTCCACCAATGAGCGCTATTGCGATTCCAATATTTGGGATAACTGCAGCTAGAATAAGACATGATCCAAACCAAATAAATGTTTCAACTAATCTCCGACATTTTTCGCTTCTTTCTGCTTCGTCTGGGCCAAGACCACGCCATTTCAATACAATATCTTCTACAGCAGTTCTAAGGGGACAAAGTGAGTCACATATAAAGTAAATGACATAGTGATAAAAATGTTCGCCTGTCATGTAAAAACAACATTTAATCTCACGAATTGCAAAATAAAATTTTGAACAGCAACCACATTGATATGAAGGGCATAATTTTCAACTAATATCAGCAATTTTGTATAACAATGTTTGATAGATGTTGAACGCTAATGAATGTTCTGTGATGCAGATATTGTGTCTTTTTCACAAGGAGCCGAATATTTTTCGTTTGCAGTTTTTCTGGTCCAAAGACTTGATCCAAATCTTCTTGACTTTACAAAAATAAAAAGACAAACTAAATGATATCATTTTAATGAAAACAAATTATAAAGTGTTTCCCTATTCATGTATAGNTATCAGCAATTTTGTATAACAATGTTTGATAGATGTTGAACGGTAATGAATTTTCTGTGATGCAGATATTGTGTCTTTTTCACAAGGAGCCGAATATTTTTCGTTTGCAGTTTTTCTGGTCCAAAGACTTGATCCAAATCTTCTTGACTTTAAAAAAATAAAAAGACAAACTAAATGATATCATTTTAATGAAAACAAATTATAGAGTGTTGTGTTTCCCTATTCATGTATAGTTGTTATCATTTTTGCTTTTAAGAAACGCTGTTTGCAAATAGAATGAAATTAATTCTTTCCTAGCCACCTAGAATTTCTTTTCTTATATTTTTAATTACATTATCTCAAGATTTCATAAAAAAGTAAAATTCTCCGATGTTAGAAGTCATCTATGCAAGCACCATAAATTTTAACAAAATTGGAAGCAGTTAGAAGTGAACAATGAAAATTTAAATAATTCATGTTACTTACCTAGCACAAAATGTGATAATCGCAAACGATGAGAAAATAATCAAAATAACCATTGCTCTTGCAATATTTGCTAACGGATCATCAGCATCATAATTAAGTAAAATATCACTGCTTGTGTCCATTCCGAATGATAAATACCCAAATGCGCCACAAAGTGAATATGCTGTCGTGCACACAACCATTGCTAAGCAACATACAACAAAAAATCTGATCATGCTTCTTTTCTTTAAATCTGCATACACAGCCACTGAAGAGACATGACACTAAAATACAAAATAATCTATGTTTAGAGCATTGCCAGCATAATTGACAAACTCCAGAATCAAAAAATTTAAATACAGTTCCAACAAGGAGCTAACTCAAGCTAAACCAGATGCGCTAAATCATGTTCATTTATGGGAATGCCCTTCTTCTAAATAAAAAATTAAAAACAAAACGATTTGTTCTACCTAGTTTAGCAACAGTTAATGCAAGTTAGTGCCAGGTGGGAACCAAGTATAGAGTGGCGCAAAACTTTTACTCTGAAAATAGTCAATTTGTGTGGATTATTCGGAAAAGGTTCCAAAGAAAGTTCATGGAGCCTAGAAGTGTAGGTAATGCCTTCTGAAGTGCAGTTATTTCAATACCTTCTTTTTCAGTATTTATTTCTTGATGGCAGAAGTGTTCTTTAGAGACCACAGTCACAAACTGTCAGAAGCAACAGCTGCTGGAACAATCTTAGTTTGATAGTAATTGATATCATTTTACCTGATAACCAAAGCAAATCACTGGAACTGCGGCCATGGCACTTGTAAGATTTGCTTTTCTGTCTGGTTTGCTGCAAAAATGATGCACAACAGAATGAGTAAGACATACAAGATCAACTAAACATTTTACTTCAAGCATAATATTTTATTGACTGAGGAAAAAAACAAAAGCAACTAATGATCTACTGTAATATGATGAATTTCCTACCTATGATTATGTATCTGTGCAGCTTTGAAATCACTTGCAAGATATTTGTACACAACAATCCCTGTGATGAACATTGCACCTATACCACCAAAGAAGCTGCAAAATAAGAGAGCTCATATTAAAAAAAGCAAATAGCTTCCAATCAGAAAACTACTGCAGACAAATTATCAGCATCTTCTATGCTCATGATTAATTACGAATTGCATTAATATTCTGATTTTTTACATAAATTTCTATCTTATTCAAGTCTAGGATCTCGGATCAAAGAACTGCAACAATTCACAGATTCTTCAAAGGGACTTGATCTAAGGTATTATTTAACAAGCATGAATTTAACAAGCAAGCATAATTTATTTTCCAAAATATTCAGAGAGAAGAAAATGACGTATATATGTTCTACTAAGACCTCATGTCCTCTCTCAGATTCATAATTCGGCCTTACTAAATTATGCATTTTTTATTCTAAGCAACCACCTCTGAGGGGACCATTATGGAAATAAGGTCAATTCGACCTTTTAATGCTATCCCTGCCACTACAATTAGGGGTGTTTTTTACAAGTATTTATTTATTTTGTATTAAAATTGTAATGTATCTATTTTTAGCTTTTAAAACATTGTAAATTTTATATTATTTAGTGGCAAATTGATACATACATACATGAATCGGACTTCACTGAAAGAAGGCATTAAATGAAACGAAAAGTTAATACCTTGAATAACTTAAGACTTTTAACCTCCTTGGTATACAGAGAGGCAAGATGAAGATGACTGAGATGAGACACATCAAAAATCTGTTATCTGTATACCAGGGTGCATGGTCTTTTTTCTCAACTTTTAATGCATATGTTAGTACTAAAAGATAAAAAATATATAGAATATAAATGTTGGTAATTCAAATAAATTCTGAAGGGTACATATGGAAAGCTCCAAATGCATTGCAATTAAGGCAATATGACAGCATGCTAAAAACCAGGATTCTGACAGGATGACCATGTTACCATATTTTTGAGAATTACATTTAATTCTACCAAAGATGCTAAGCATGTTGTTGCCATTGCCATAACTGGGGTAAAAAGTTGTTGAGATTTGACTGAGTTTTCAAGTTATTTTTACAATTCTTTTGAAGTACCTGTACGAAACACAGGCCTTGCTGGGAATAATTTTGCAGGTGTGCGGTAAATCACACGCCTCAAGCATTTCAGGCGTGCGATGGTGTGCAGTTGAAAATCTCGTAAAATCACTTAGATATTGATCGAGAAGAACTTGCTGCACTTCCTTTGCAGAAAAAAGAAACTAGCAAAGAAACCAAGGGTGCGTTTACATGATAAACTCAAACCGGTTTCAAATTTCACCCCAATCTGAATATTGGCCCGATAGCTTATTTCCTTTTGCGTTCACATGAAGTTTCACCCCGGTCTGAGACCTGTGCTGTATCGA
>REGM01000002.1:440941-590766 GCA_004194415.1 Aurelia aurita | reverse complement strand
GATCGAGAAGAACTTGCTGCACTTCCTTTGCAGAAAAAAGAAACTAGCAAAGAAACCAAGGGTGCGTTTACATGATAAACTCAAACCGGTTTCAAATTTCACCCCAATCTGAATATTGGCCCGATAGCTTATTTCCTTTTGCGTTCACATGAAGTTTCACCCCGGTCTGAGACCTGTGCTGTTTATCGAATGACGCAAGAATGCTTGAGATTGTTCATCGTCATCTGTTTGGCGCCAAGAAAAACAATACCAATGTGAACTTTGAACCCGAGACCACTTAATCTCAAACCGGTTTGAGAATAATTTGCGTTTACATGGTGTTTTCAAAGCGGGGTGAAATTTCAAACCGATTTCAAATGCCGAGTTGAGTTTCACCCCAGTTTGAGTTGAAAATCGCGTTTTCCATCGATCGCTCTACGATTTAATGGAAACCAGCCTTAATGGAAACCAGCCTCAAGGGGATCGGCGACAGTCTGCAATCATCAGCGATCGTCTGCACTGCGTTCCCGATTTAACGGAAACACTTCCTTATACGATCCTTACGACCTTCGGTGATCGTGAATCGTAAGCGTCGGGAAAGACTTTCCCAATCGTTACGACTGTCCCAATCTTGGACAATTTTAATGGAAACACACATCGCAGACAATCGGCGATCATCACAGGCATCCTTTTCTTTAACCTTGTTGAAGTGCCTTCCTTGGGGTTTGAAAACGTTCTTTGACTGCTTCGTTGCAAACGGTCGAGATTATGATCGCAGATGGAAGATGGGATCGCCGACGATCGCAGACTGTCGCTGATCCCCTTACGATTTAATGGAAACCATGCTAAAGTTTGTGAGTTCAGAAAAAAATTTGAATTGCTGTGCAATTCCGATCATCAAGTGATAATTAATTGGATTGAATGCCATTAATTTTAAACAACGGAAACCACATAACACCTTGAAGCTGAAATAGATGATCATTGAAGGATAAAAGTGATTTGAGTTTCGAAGGTTTCTGGTAGATCACAGCAAAAAAACTTCGCTATGCCAGATCGAGTCGTGCGACAAATCGCACTCCTAGGAAAAGGGAGGCGTGCGCCAAGGCGTGCGAGAGCGATCGCACGCCATTCCCAGTAAGGCCTGAAACAGTCAGGCCATATAGTAATTTAGCAGTATTATGGCCATACTTTTCAATTGTTTTTTAGCAGTTCTCCAACAGTAGGATAAACTGACCTCAATAGTAATTTCTACCGAAATATGCTAACTAGCTCCAATTCGCAGTACTTTAGCAGTACAATAAAGTGCAGTACTTTAGCGGTACTTAAGGGTACAAGATTCAGGTAGCAGTACAAAGAATCATGTACTGTTTTTGTACTCTTAAATTACTTCTACCTTAGCAGCAGCATGGCTAAAGTATGCCATATTATTGCTAAGCTTAGCAGTACTGTTTCGTACAGGTAGCATTTCTCAGAAAATTATTCAAATAATTTTGGAACAAAGCGTCAAACTAAGAGAGGGTAGAATTAATCTATTTTGAGATAAGTGGCTATTCAATAAAGCATTACAAAGCAAATTTGGTCAATGAGTACAAAGGCAGAGCCTTTGAAACAGGGATCGTCTTATATGCCAACTCAATACAAAAAGTAAACTAAATACCCTTTGATGCCTGTTCTCCAATTATGATGAGGTATGTGATGCAACCTCCAAAGAAATAGATTATGATGAGAATCTGACAAACCATCTTTGCGGTCGATCCACACATGAAAAGTACCACATCTTGATATGTTGAAGCTTGTGATTTATTGGCACATCTTGCAACTATGAGAAATGCTCCAATGATGAAAACAAGTAGAATCTAAAAGAAAGAGAATGATTATTAGCCGAATCTTCAAATAACGGCGTGTTCGTTTGTTGTGGTCAATTAATCAAAAATGCTAAGATCTGGGAAAACTTCTCAAAGCTCTGATTATGCAAGTACTATCCAAATTAAAACATGTGATCACTTGGACTAATTTGTGCAAAATTTATGCCAGTTGTTTTCACAGCAAAATTTATGCCAAAATTTTGTACAATGCAAGAATCTTATATTCCATTAGATCAAAAATTTTGCCACAATATATAAGTCCAGTTCAAGGTTGCCAAAAATTTATGCGCTGATGACTCTAAGTCATTACGAGGTTGGATGCGCACGCATTTTGGGAACATCCTATTTGCATCAATTGGTGATGTTCCTTTCTTCCAAAAATGTGTGCATACATATATGTACAAGATGAAATGATACACATTATTTTTGTAGAACTGTGAGCTTGTGTAATCATTCATTGAAGTTTCTTTATGCTCTCTCTTTCTATTATAAAATCAACAAAGCAAATCCACTACAAACAAACTCCATTAATGTTTTTAGCTTGCATCCACACAAGGCCTTATCAAAACAAAGGTGCTTTGCAAACTTTCATGGCTTAGTGTAGACGGCAGAAATAGAATTTTCCAGGACCAATCCAAATGTTTTGACCATTTCTCACTGTTGTTAGTTTGATGTAAAGTAGTGAAAATTCCAAAATGTTGACTTAGTCCTATTTGTAGTCCACAGTTTTCTTTTACAACTGTTATCTTGACAAGCAAACAATTATAACTATAACAATATGACGCACACATTGGACAGAGATGGCTGTTTCCAAACCGCCTGCATTCATGTAGGCCTGCGGAAAGTTCAAAATCCCAGCTCCAAATGCTGCATTTGTAACGAGGAACACTGCTCGATATGGAGGAACATCACCATCAGGTAATTTTGAAAGAAGAGTCCTCCTTCGTGAATTCTTTCTTGAAAATGTTCCATAAGTGTTTGCTACCGGCGGAAGGCAGTCGTCTTCGTGATCCATACCAGGAAGTTCACTGCTTGGGGTAGCAGCTTCACTTGATTCAAAACCAGAGGAGTCTTCCAAATCTGGATGAATATTTATTGGAGCATATCGATAGCTTGATGGTGATTTCATGCGAGGACTTTCGAATATATCTGCCATCTCGCTTTTTTCACGTAATTTGACACAAAGTTGTTGTCGAGAACTTATGACTCGAATATCACATGATTTGAAATTTTTCAACGAATGCTATCCTTTTCATCGAGCCTCGTTTTCATGAATCACATGATTGTTTCCATAGGGATAGACTTTAATCCGGGGGTATCTTCTTTATTATTGCAGGTTGTTGTTGCTGCATGGAGCTGTTTTTGAACTTTGGAACTTGGAGGTAAGGCACAGATAAGAAATAAGGAATGTGCAGAATTTGGGAAGAAATAAAGGATCTTTGCAGTAAGAAATGGATCTCGAGCAAATGAAAAAGCATTTTGAAGAATGCAGCAGCTTCTACGAGTCAAAATTTCCAAATGGAACGCAGGAGACCATTGAAAATACAGCTGAAACCGAGAAAGCCTCCGTTCTCATACCATTCATGGTGGTAAATAATGAAGTAATGTTGGTACTAACATTAAGAAGTCCAAAAGTATCCAACTATGTGAAAGAGATCTCCTTTCCAGGGGGAAAAGTTGACGAAGGTGATGCTAATGTTACAGTGACTGCTCTACGAGAGTCCTATGAAGAAATAGGGCTTGCCCATGACCATACTACTGTTATTGGTTGCTTTGAGGATGCCTCTGTTTTGAGACGTAAGAGGAGGGATGGAACAATATCAAGGTACCGGATATCTGTTGTCATTGGAATGGTCAAAGATGGTACAGAATTAATAAAAAATGAAGACGAGGTTGATGAAATCATATATTGCCATTTGAATGATTTATTTTCTAATGTAAGTTTTGTAGAATACAATGGAGCTAATGGAAAGGGGGAGTTCTCTGCCTTGAAGATTGAGAAAAATGGAGCAGAACATAATGTATATGGATTTACGTCAACTCTAGCCCTGGTTTTTTGCACCATTTTTGATGTGATTCCAGCAAAAGATAAACAAGTTGCATTTGATACTTTAACTCGATTAAAATTGCAATCATTTTCAGAAGGACTTACTTGTTTGCTTGATTTTGCAATTGCAAAGATTGATACAGAACAGCAAGCCAGGTTGTAGAGTGTGTATGAGTATAGTTTTAAGTGTAGGTTGCTGTAGGTTTGTAGAAATAAACAGTTTTATATTTTTAATGGATAGAGTTTTATGGATGTCTATTTTTGCAGCCCCATTCTGTTGAATTGTAGGAAAATTTAGCTGTTGGGGTCAGAGACTGCTGTGGAGTGTTTTAAAAGTGGAAGGTCTAAGAGGTATTTATAGCCCTAGATAAGAACTAAACAAAATTAATTCAAGGGGAAAATTAATGATTTTAAAAAAGTTCAGGGGCGTTTGCCCCACCATTTGAATGAATTCAGTATAGCTCTGGAGAATCCTGTTCTTAAACATGACAGCATGAAGTTTCAGCAACTGAAAAAGTATGGCTCCCTGTTTCTGGTATTTGATAGACACAGGTACAAAAATAGATACAGTAGGTGGACAATTTGGATTAGAATGCAAAACAATACAATTAATAAATACACACCCTACTCTATAGTTTAATTATTTTCATTATATACATTCATTTACAATAAATAATCTGACAGTTACCCATGCACAAAATCATCAATTGCTCTATGACTGACTGATGAATATGTTTAACGCAAGCTGGACAAAATCAACAGATTTCATTATATTTTTGTTCTTGGGATCATGAGTCAAAGAACATTCCAAAATAACTTGATTTAACTTTTTATTAAAACCAGGTGCAAACAATCCTGTTTCCACTATTGACTTTAACTCATTCACAAATAAGACACAAAGGTCTTTTGGTGCATTTCCTGTCCCATTAAAATCTATGTCCTCATAAATTGACTGTGCAGTTTCAATGAAATCTTGGCAAAGACAGACAGTTGTTACGTCACTACGGAATATACTGAATGGTATGCTCTGCTTTTCTGATTTCATCAGTCGTTTTAACAGTGGCTCTGAATGCTTTATTGGCAACTCCTTTGTTAGCATTATCAGCAACTCGTTATGAGTTTCTCCTAGCAAATTTGTTTTGAAACCGCCTTTTTCTTTTTTCCCTTGAAATACTTTATAAGCATCAACTATGTTTCCTTCAAAGGTATCCTTTGAATAATGATTTAAACGAATCTTTTCATAGGCATTTTGTAGAGTGCCCTTTGGTTCTAACAACGCCCCAAAATGTTCTGCAAGGAAAGTGATAGGATCTTTGGGCCTAGCTTGTAACAAAGCAAAAACTGTATCGTGTAGGAGTGTCTTTGCTTGGCAGCGATTTAAAAATTCTCTTGGTGAGTCATTGGTTGATGTATCTTCTTGAAGATTGTTGTTACTTGTTGATCCAACGCTTGGTGTTTGCGAAAGTGGTTGTTTGAAACGCTTGTTGGAATCCGCAGCCATTTTGAAATAGACATGGGTTTTCCATAGAAATATGATATTCTATGGCTTTTGATGACGTGTAGTGACCCCCGTCTAAGAAAAATTAAATCAAAACGAGGCTCTATTCATTTGATGGGGTCTGGAACTAGTCGGGCCTAACCAAATTGAAGAAATTGGCGCGAAAGCAAGGCAAGGTTTCTTCGGCAGTCTTCGGCAACAAGAAAAGATAGAAAAGAAATGGAATAACGTGGAAATTCTGACAGAGATCCAAACATAAACGAAGTTCACAATGGTGCAGATTGTAATAAAGATGTAAGGTTTGCTTTTAGTTCTAAATTCAGGCTGAAATCTGTTGTTTGGCCTAAAAACCAACCACACCACCAAAATAGAAAAATAAAAACAACAGCCAGCTCCCCCCCGGGGGGGGGGGGGCACTCCTGTACTTTCCTATAGTATCATGCTCGTACAAAGGTGCAACATATACACCCTAAACGCCGACCTTTTTTAGAAAATACATACTCTAATTGCGGAAAATTTTCTTGAGAACATACCGTCCAGGACTGGAAACTTTGCGTTTTGCGCGCGCAAGTTATTTTTTTAGGGCTGCCAACTGCGCGTTTTGAGAGCAAACCATATATGATTTTTGGTGCGCCGTGGGATGTTGCGCATGTACATGGCATTTCAAACTGACACAAACCGTCACGTCAGTTGCGCGGTAATGGTCCTAACAGCGGGACATTTTGCGCGCGCAAGTTATTGTGCGCGCACTACAAACTTTCCAGTCTGGCATACCGTTTCCCGTGTCACATTGAGTTTGTCAAGTTTAGGTACCCTAATTGCGAACAAGTCACTTATTAAAATTGTTGATATAAGAGTCCAGACTGAGTATGGCAAGTGCACACCCGAGATATTTTTCCTAAAATGTCACTGCACACCTGGCAATGGGTGTGGCAGGGTGTGGGGTGGGCGTGACATGGGTGTGGGCGTGGCCCTATTGTTCAGAGCAAATGAAGAATTTTGTTTCCTCAAGGGCACAAAGAAGGGAATGAATTGAAACAATTTTGTATATGTTAACAAAATAAGAAATATCAATCGTGTACTTTTTCTTCTTTCATTGTTAAGAGATTAGTTAGGCCTAAACTGTTTTTAATAGAAAGACTGACGGAAAGGAAAACGGAGGAGTTTTCTTGCGTATGTCGAGTTAAATTTTACTCAACTCGTTTGAATTTCTCATAAAATAGCTTCCAGGTGAAGCCCAAACTTTGTGTGCACACTTGAAGTGCACACTTATACCGAAGTGCACACTTGCACACTTGAAATTTTGCTCTTGCACACCCGAGATCTCGTTGGAAACTGCCCTACTCTGCAGTCTGGCGAAGAGTTAAACCTGAAGTAATTGAATTTGCCTAACACATTTTTCTAATTCAAATTCTATTTTAAAATGCTTGGTTGAAAAGATCATCACAGAAGCATTTCGATTTATCAAATGCAAAAAGTACACCCTTTTTTGAAATTACGGTAGAATTGCCACCCCTAAAAGAGGGCCCGCGCGGGCCTGCGCGGGCCCGTGCCTACGTTGAAGAAAGGTACCCTTTCCCACATCTTTTTGTACGAGCATGATAGCACATCAGGTACCAAGTGGCCCCCGGGGCCAGCTCACAGCCCACAGCAAAAAGAAAAGGCTCTCAAAAAAGCAACCAAAACAGCCAGTATTGCGCCATGTTGCGTAGGGTTGATTTGGGAATTTCGAAACTTAGGGATTTTGGTAGCTCTTCCATACTGGAATCAAGGGGGTTTCCGCCTGTATGCAAAGCCTAAAATCTCAAAATTCTAAGCTATGGATTATATACCTTGTGGCTTACGGAAAATATTCCTGGTGGACACATATGGCAGGCGGTTCTACCTCGATTCCACTATTGTAGCTCTTTGTAAAACTGTCTATTTCGAAAAGCCCCTTTTTGGGAAAGCCAGTTCAGTTCATTTATTTTAAATTCCACTGCATACAAATACTCAAATATTAAACAACTTACAACAATAAAATAAACTACACATTTTAAATACAAGGATACAGACAATACACATATAATAAGAGAAAGATAAGTGTTTGAAAAGCCAGTGGCGAAGCTGGGTGAAAACGGTTGGTCATGCTCTGCACCAAAGGCGCTAAGGGAGAGAGCTTTGGGGGTCCGAAAAATAGGGGTAACGCCCATTGCTGGAGGGATTAAATAATATCTGTATAAAGAAGGCAACCTCTAATTTTCACAAAGTTTTGACAAAAACTAAGATATCATGTTTTTGTTTTATAAGAAAATTAGGCCAGGCTGATTGTTACCAGCCAGCAATCTTGGAAATTCCATTGATCAACAAGGTTTTTTTTATACATTCAATGTAAAAAATTGGCAATTTACGAATTACCTAACTACGAATGAGCTACCACACAACACTACAAAAACGATACCAAGGGGAGCAATAGGTCATGACTACCCCAAGGCCTTCACATGAAGAACATAAACCTAAAATACAACTAAATATACAATAAGGTTAAAAGCAAAGAGGAACGAAAGATTACTTGGAAGTTCCCCTTAGAAAATTAAAAGATTCTAATATTTGTTGTTTCATAAAGAGCGTAAGATAAAAATATAGAATTTACAATGACAATTGACAAATAACAAAGAGGGGATATGAGCCCCACTTTACTTCGGCCAAAATTTAATTAATTGCAATCAGTTTTTATCATAATAGTTGATGTTGGCACTTCAAATCGTCTCTTCTCCTCACTCTTGAAACATAGTCGTGCTTGAGATAACGCCCACACCCTGCCCGTTGCATCGAACGTTGTCCACATTTCATATACCTCATAAAAAGTCAGAGAGACGGATCCCTGCAAATTAGAGCACATACATAGGCCTACCTGTTTTCTACCCTACCCATTATTAATTATTAGCTAGTTGGGCCTAAAGTCAATGCTTNGACAAATNAACAAAGAGGGGATATGAGCCCCACTTTACTTCGGCCAAAATTTAATTAATTGCAATCAGTTTTTATCATAATAGTTGATGTTGGCACTTCAAATCGTCTCTTCTCCTCACTCTTGAAACATAGTCGTGCTTGAGATAACGCCCACACCCTGCCCGTTGCATCGAACGTTGTCCACATTTCATATACCTCATAAAAAGTCAGAGAGACGGATCCCTGCAAATTAGAGCACATACATTAGGCCTACCTGTTTTCTACCCTACCCATTATTAATTATTAGCTAGTTGGGCCTATAGTCAATGCTTACCTATAAATCCATAGAGCCAATCCTTTTTTGCATGGGTACTGAGCTTGTTCGAACATTCTATATTTGGTTGCAAAAGGAACCTTAGGGTTTTAACTTGCTCTGCTAGGCCCAAACAAACCACACACCATTCACACAGTCACAGTACTCAGTGCAGTGAAGCTGACAGACGACACAGGGGTGTCTTCGCAGACTGCAGTCATGCTTTTAGAAATGAGCATGACTTGAGGTATCAATTATTTGTAATAGGCTTTATTGACGAGAATATTCAGCCAATCAAATCGCACTATTCATCGATACAGCAGGAGTAGGTTATGATGATTATTACGATGAGGTCATTCTCATCGAAAATAACATGACCAAGCTTTGTTCTTCCCTTTTGTCTCAAAAGAGGACTCTTTTGTCGAGCATGACCAAACATAGGGTACCAGTCTTATGGGCATTACTATATTCATAGGGTTGTATCCGGTTGGTCATGTTCAAAGATGGATGGATGCTCTGTGTTTGGTCCTGCTCTCAATATGGAATCTCATTGGATGAGCTGGACTGAGCATGGGGGACATCATTAGGCAAGCCGGACTGATCAGGGGGGGTCCATTCTATCAGTCTTTGTGCTTTTAAACAAGTTACGGAACAAGAAAAAAACTATTCGTGAAGAAAAACTGTTTTTTTGTGATTGAAAAAATTGTCATTTTTGAAAATGTTTTGTCATGCTGGGCATGACCAGCATGACCTTTAACTTCGCCACTGTGAAAAGCCCACTTACCAACGACCCTAAGCCCGTAAGCCAAAACAAGAAAAGAATGCTGTGCTTTTCAGCAAAGAATGGTTATGTTTTAGAAAGGATAATGTTTTGCGCATCCAGTTATTTAATAGCGCAATCTATATTGTATTCTCAGGTCTGGTGATGCCTCTGAATGGGGACTGATTGAATTGCAAGGTGCTTTAGAGAGTAAAGATGATATGGGTTTCAATGGGCTGTATGTTGGTGATCTTCACTTTGATGACAAGGTTGGTGTTTGTCAGTGTATTATTCTATTGGGTTTGATTAGCAGTTTGTTGCTGGGAATATTTGCAAAGTGGAGACTTATGGAAAAAACTATATAGATGAAGCAATTATTGAACTCATACTGTAAGCTCTAACTTCATTGACACATGTAGTGTTGTCTTTATGTCAGCAAGAGCTTTTCCGCAATAAGCATCTGAATTTTTTCACAAGACCAACCATGAAATTGGAATGAAGAATCCCCATGGGTTAAAGGTCT
Organism: Aurelia aurita; assembly: GCA_004194415.1. NCBI lineage: Eukaryota > Metazoa > Cnidaria > Scyphozoa > Semaeostomeae > Ulmaridae > Aurelia > Aurelia aurita. The sequence continues at coordinate 580,850 of REGM01000002.1, read as the reverse complement.
TTCCTACAACAATCATTTCATGCTCTATTGGGTGACATTCTTTTCCCATTTGAATACACTATACCGTGTGCACACACAAAAACTATCCACTTTTGACAGGCCACAATAAATCGTATACTAGACCGATCTTAAAGATTTATGACTTAATCTTTAGCTAAAATCCAGAATTTGATTCTGGGATTTTTTGTAAATTCTTTAGTCTGCTGCTTTGGAGCTATAAGTGAGTTTCATAAAATTTTTGGTCTCACAAACACTGAAAACGATAAAAAATCATTGATCAAATTTTCTAAAGACTCGACATGAATGGACAAAGAGGAAACTTTTTCGTGGTGATTTGAGGATTTAGAAATCGATTAGTTATATTGTGCAGCACGAGTGTTCTTTCAAAAACTGCCCTGTTGCGAAATTCTGGAGTAGTTGCAATGATGCGCCAAGCCAAACCGTTGCCCGCATGACAATTCAATGAGAGTCCATGCTTGCTTGACCTCATGACGCTTCACTGTTTGTCTTTTTGACTCCCTTGACACTGGAACGCAGTACCTTCTACCTGCACGAAAGTATTAGATCAATGAAATTACGAAGAGAATGCCATTTCTTTGTATGATTGAAATTAATGTTACATTTCTCCCAACATTGAGGGAACGCTCATGTAGCAAAGTATAACTAATCGATTTCTAAATTCCCAAATCACCACAAAAAAGTTTTCTCTTTGTCCATTCACGTCGAGTTTTTAGAAAATGTGATCAATGATTTTTCTATCGTTTTCAGAGTTTTTGAGAACAACAATTTTAAGAAACTCGCTTATAGCTCAAGAAACAGAAGACTAAAAATTTTACAAAAATATACTGGAACCTAATTCTGGATTTTAGCTTGAGATTAAAGGTATGTGTCCATACATAAGGCCAGCGTATACCCAACCTGTCAACATCCATCAAATTCTTGGCAAATGATTGGTTGATATTCAAACTGATCACATGAATAGAGAAAATTGTTGTAAGCAACCTTTTGTGATCACACAATGATGAAGCGTCACAGGCAGTGGGGAAAAAGCCTTCTTAATCCGTCTCGTGTTTTGTGGAATGTCTGTTTGCTAGATTTCAATAGCAGTCGCAAAGCAACCTTTTATTCGTGATTGAAAAGAAATTTAGTTGATCACATGCCTTCCTCTGGGAGGCCTACATGTATGGACACATTACCTTTAAGTCATAAATCTTAAAAATCGGTCTAGTATACGATATATTGTGGCCTGTCAAAAGTGGATAGTTTTTTTTTGGCGCACCCGGTATAATACAATTGATTTTTATCTGATGTAAAATTGAAGTGCCAAGACTTTTAAAAATTAACTTTAGCAAATTTTTTCTAATTTGCCAATTTCAAAACACTGCTAAGAGTAAATTCCCTTTACTCATCTCCTATTTTAGAACCTAATTTGCAACTTTTAGCAAGTGACCCTCAAAATCATTGCCCTTACCTGTTTTCTGACTTGCTTGCCACGAAAACAGTGCTACAGTGCTACAGTTTATGTTTGTTGTTAGCTCAAATCTGTTGCTAGTATTACATCTTTATCTTTTTCTCAAAGGGAACTCCAAATTTAATTATTGGGCATCACTTGCTGGTTGGGAAAGTTGTTGATCTTGAAAAACCCTTTGCAGTTCTAAGAAAAGATGTAATGGAAGTGCAAAGAGAAGAGTCTGAAGATACAATGGACTTGGACGATGACATTCCTGCAGAGAAGAAAGAACAGAGTTACGACATTGTTGCACTTATCAAAAAGAAAATCATATTTAAGAACAGACCAAGACCAATTATTACAAACACAATCCTTATCAAGAGATAACAAAAGGTAAAAATTGCTTATTTATGAACTGATTTGTACATACGTTTTTTATTACTAGTGAAAATCAAATAATCTTCATCGCTTTGTTGGCGCAAATTCTGGTTATGTATTTGGAAGCTGTCTTCGAATTTTTGCAAAAGGGGAATCATGGAAGCTCCGGATAGAAAATCCCTCAAATATCAGGTCGGAAAACCCAAGTGACCCAAAGAATTTCCTGGAAAAAACTGTGATCCGCTGATGGAAGTGATTNGACATTGTTGCACTTATAAAAAGGAAAATCATATTTAAGAACAGACCAAGACCAATTATTACAAACACAATCCTTATCAAGAGATAAAAAAAGGTAAAAATTGCTTATTTATGAACTGATTTGTACATACGTTTTTTATTACTTGTGAAAATCAAATTATCTTCATCGCTTTGTTGGCGCAAATTCTGGTTATGTATTTGGAAGCTGTCTTCGAATTTTTGCAAAAGGGGAATCATGGAAGCTCCGGATAGAAAATCCCTCAAATATCAGGTCGGAAAAGCCAAATGACCCAAAGAATTTCCTGGAAAAACTGTGATCCGCTGATGGAAGTGATTTAAAAACTGTTTTATTCCTAAACAACTAGCCTGCAATGTTGTTATTTTTGCTACTTTTATCCATATCGCAAATTGGCGATAATTAGGACTCATAGAAACCAGAAAGACCTAAAGCCCGTCGAAAGCCTTGAAAACTTGGGATTGGTTTCGTCACTAGAAAATAACGCTAAAGATGGCATGCGCGCAAAGCATGCTGGTAAAAAGCTCCCTGACGACCACCTAACGACATAAAAATGGTGGTCTGCCATTTCGACTAGCTAGCTGTGAACAAGTAATCAATGTAAACAAATAGGATAATATCGTAATTCGAACGCGAATCTTTTGAAACTTCAATTTGAATCAAAATTTTACTTGTTCTGCTTTGGAAAGGTATCCTTTCGAACCATGTTGCATTCGAATTCAAGGTCGATTCGAATTCAAGCTAGCTGGTCGAAACGGCAGACCGAAATTTGTATGTCATCAGATCGTCGTCAGGAAGCCTTTTACCAGCATTCTTTGCAGCAAAACACAACAGAGTCTTTGGAGCCGCCATCTTTAGCGTTATTGTCTATTGAGAAACGAAAGTGCATCTACAGAATGCCGTACTTTGCAACGAAAGCGCCATTTACCCAAGAATCGTGAACGAAAATAATTTATTGAAGGGATAGTTATTCCCACGTTTTCAGGAGAAATTTTACGTCATCACCAGAAACTTCTTCATTCGTTTCCTTCCAACCTAAAGATACTGAATCTAATGTCTTTTTTATTTGTCTTTCCAGTATAAAAATTACTATTTCTTGAATCTGATTTATCTTATTGACATGATTCCTTCAGCACTTCTCATTGCAAGACTTCACCTGCATACGAAACATTGTAATTTAATAACTTCAAGGCGATACCTTTGAAGTATATATTCTTAGCTTCTCGTACAAATATGAAGGATCTTTCTTATTGCAAATGTCCAAATCCTTATTTGACTTTTGAGTCATCTAGTTTAATTTCTTTGTAGCGGATCTTTCAATTCAATTTTGTAATGCATGGAACTAATCTAGTCATATTTGAAAGTAGATTATGTTCGCAACGAAATATTGATATTCATGATTAAAGGCTCTTGTCCAACCATGGTTCTTTGCGTGCTTTGTTTATGCAAATCAACATTTTCATGGACTACGAAAATGGCTGCCTCAATAGAAATCTACGCGCAAAGGCTGCTGGTTGAACAAGAGCCTTTAAGGATCTTAGCTGCTTAAATCCTTCTCATTATCCCAATATCCATGTCTTTGAAAAATGGGTGTTGTCGACCCCTATAGCATATGATATCGGACACTGCAGAGTTACAACGTAATTTTCTGCACTTTGTAGATATCCTCTTACCTTCAGAGTCAAACTTGTAGTCTTCCAAAGTTCAAATTGATTTGCGCTTGTGGATGTAACATCTGCTTATACGATTGTCACAGTAGTAGGTTCGTTTTAGTGGCACGAGAACGGTTTTAGCATTTTTTAAGTCGAAGTTGAAGCCTCTCGATGGTCTGTGAAAACCTTTGAAGCCAGATATATTCTCATTTTTCAGTTTGGTGTAAAATTTCACAAAAGATTCTGGGTCAAATAAAGTATATATTACGTGCTAACATTGGTCCCAAACCACATGAGTTTTCGGACATTACCCTCCTGACATCGAATGGCTATCATCATTTATCATTTTGCTACATATTCTTGTTCACTTTAAGTCGTACGCAAAGATATGCTTTCGCCTTCTTATACCTCACTCAGATTTGATTTGAACCCATTCAGTCTAAAGTCAAGAGATTACAGAACTTTCAAAATGACAGAAAGTGAGTACTTTTATTACCTGTGCCATAAAGCTCTTCTACCCTTCGATCGTCCGTCCGTCAGCTCAAGTCATAATTACGACTCGCATTATAGGTTTTTAGACCTGGATGGTCGTTGCTAAACTCCTTCATCTTCAGAATGCGTATTCTAGAGTGGACTTCAGTGTTTCTTCCTATCTTCCATCTTATTGTTTCAGCAGAAATTGAGGAAACACATTTTTTAAACCAGTCGTTCTTTGAGGTTTTTAGATGTTCATATTTGAGTTTTGTTGACTTGTAGCCTACGCGCAGCCTCAATGCGCACAGGCTAGTTGAGCTCGAGTTTAGTAACCAATATACAGGGCTGAATATTCAACCAAGATTTTCAAGTTTCATGGGCATGCTATACATACTCCAGAAACGGGTACCCGCGAGAAAATAAGCCAAATACCTCCAGGTTAATGACCAGAGTCCAGAAAAATGCTCACCCTTCCTCCGGTGAAAATCTGTTTTTATGCAACCTTCCTCGTTTTTTAATAGAAAATGGGTGCGTTTAGGGCGTGGCATACGTCATTCCTTTGTCTTAAGAGACCTTCCTCACGGTCAGTGACCGTGTGACCGTAAGGTTTTCCTGACTCTGTTAATGACTAACATTTTTGTTGTTGTACGTTAGGTAATTTCATAACATTACGTTACACGAAACTCGTATATACGAGGGACTGTTCAAGAAGAAATGAAAGGAATCAATTGAAAAATATATCCTCAATCAATGTTTGTTTTGCTCATCTTTTGCTCTCAGTTCAGCTGTTGAATAGTAAACATCTGCTGTGTATCATTATTCCTGTCATTTTCAACAAAGAAAGAAAGTTCGCCCCTTCCCTGTACCACAAGAAAATGTATAAACATATTAAAAAACCATCAAAACATATAAAAAAAGATAATTTATCAAGGGGTAACTGAAGCAAGATAACTTGATAGGATAAACAAGGAATATTAAAGATCTTTGCTCTCTAAATTTGATCGCTAAGCAGGATTTAATTGCAGAGCTGTTTTACAAATATAAATACGAAACAAACTTCTTAAATACACAATGTTTATTGCCCTTATATTTAATATAAAGACAATTTACCAAGAGTTTCTCCGATCCAGTAAATATTTACGCTTGTTTTTAATTGAACTGTGATCTATGAAATCTGAAAGCAACCAGATTATTTATGAAAGGACTATCGGTAAAGAAGTAGTACGCAAATACGACTAAGGACCTGCGTAAAACTCAAATCAAATCAGGAACTTATTCAAAAGAATCTCATGTTTTTATTGCATCATGACATTTTCTGCTTTTCAAGATTTAAACTAATTTGAGGGGGCAGTTTTATACGTGCAGTTTGCCATTTGTTAGTTTAACAGAGTTAGTGAGTTCAATAAGGCGGAAGGAGATTTCTTTCTTACCAGCTGTTCGATTAATTTCGAGGAGAACGTTTCGACGAGAGAATTTGGTAAACAACGTATCTACTTTGAACTTCTCTGATGAACAATGTTTCAAGAATCAAGAACTCTAATACTTTGTGATTTTAACTGAGTTGGTGGATGTAATTTCATAGATGGAGAAATCTAATTATTAACGATTCGAAGAGAGGTGTGTTTAGAGGGCAGAGTTTTGTAAAGATTCTTACTATTTCGTTTTGCTGTTGAAGTTGCATTCTATTATACTTTGTGATTTATCAGTTGGTGGATTCACATTCAGTCAAAAGCGGGAAGGAAAGTGTTACCACTTTCTAAGGAAAGAGTGTTCCGAGGCAGACCGCAGGAGTTTGCAAAGAATCGTACCACGACCTTTTTTACTTTTGAACCAATCTGAGTTTTCGTTTACTCTGCCGTTTTGTGATGTTAATAGATTTAGTCGGTGCAGTAACGCGGAAGGAGATTTGTGATAACTAACCATTCAATAGGGAAGTGCTTTAAAGGGAGAATTTAGTAAAGAATCGTATCATAACATTGTCTGATTTTTGACAAATCAAATGAAATACATCTTGTGAACTTTGCCGTTTTGTGATTCTGGTTGTAATAATGCAGATGAGAGTTGTTGGGTAGCGACTTTAGGAGGAATCGTTACATTCGTGCGCCTCTGATCATTGAGGAAGGACACTAGATTGGTTTCCCGCTGAAAGTACTTTGTAAGGGCTTTTTACAGAATGATACAGCCTTCATTGTTTGTCGTTGCTATTGCATAATAATTTCAAGGTTTCAGGAAGGAAAAGATCCAGGTTTGTTTGAAGGGAGAATTTTGTAGGAATGGAATTCGTGCGTTTTTGATCACTGAGAAAAGACACTGGATTGGTTTCGCGCTGAAAGTGCGTTGCAATGGCTTCTTTCGAAATGATGTATACTCCATTTTGAAACCTTTCCACTGCCGAAGATTTTCAAGGATTCTGGAGCCAAAACAATCGGGTTGCTGGTTGTCCAAAAAGATTTTTTAAGGTGATTAATTACGATTTTAAAGAATTTGTTGGACACCTGCAGTTGGTCAAAACAAGCTTTACAGACTTGCAGAGAAATCCAGTGCACTTCAGTTATTCTACTTTTCTCGCTGTTGGTCCAGCTTGTTTTTCTAGATACAAGTTTGCAGAAGTTTTTCGTCAACTTGGAATTATAAGAGCTGGGAAGTAGTCACAAACTATTTTCGCGATCATTTAGCTATGCATTGATTTAAATGCTGTTGCCGAGTTCGTCACAACATATCTACTCTTCAATTTCAAAGAAATCGTATGACTATAGTGTTCAGTTCACCAACGAAAAGCCTAACATCTAAGACCTAGATCTAAGACCTATTTATCCTACAGTTTTCTGGGCTCGTTTATTCTTTTGTGTTGTTCAGATCGAGCAAGTTGAAATGGGACAAAACGCTGGTTGATCGAGTTTAATTGGCTCTTCTTGCCCTCTCAAACGAAAAATCTAACATCTAGGACCTTGATCTAAGACCTATTTGTCCTACAGTTTTCTGGGCTCGTTTATTCTTTTGTGCTGTTCAGATCGAGCAAGTTGAAATGGGACAAAACGCTGGTTGATCGAGTTTAATTGGCTCTTCTTGCCCTCTCAAACGAAAAATCTAACATCTAGGACCTTGATCTAAGACGTATTTGTCCTACAGTTTTCTTGTCTCGTTTATTCTTTTTTGCTGTTCAGATCGAGCAAGTTGAAATGGGACAAAACGCTGGTTGATCGAGTTTAATTGGCTCTTCTTGCCCTCTCAAACGAAAAATCTAACATCTAGGACCTTGATCTAAGACGTATTTGTCCTACAGTTTTCTTGTCTCGTTTATTCTTTTGTGCTGTTCAGATCGAGCAAGTTGAAATGGGACAAAACGCTGGTTGATCGAGTTTAATTGGCTCTTCTTGCCCTCTCAAACGAAAAATCTAACATCTAGGACCTTGATCTAAGACGTATTTGTCCTACAGTTTTCTTGTCTCGTTTATTCTTTTGTGCTGTTCAGATCGAGCAAGTTGAAATGGGACAAAACGTTGGTTGATCGAGTTTAATTGGCTCTTCTTGCCCTCTCAAACGAAAAATCTAGACCTTGATCTAAGACCCTATTTGGTGCTTACTTTTGCACACAGTAGCACATACACGTGCCAGCCAATTCATCAATCAAATTGACAGTTAACAGCAAACATGTTACAAAGGTCAAATTCTCCACAACTGTCGACAGATACAGACGATATTGTTGTTGTGTTACCAAACGGAGTACGTCAAATCGTAGATATTGAAGGGCTTGGAACTTTCTCAAATCTCAAGTGCCACATTGAGTTGCTCTACGGTTTGCCTTATGAATTGCAGAGGATCTTTTTGCCGAGAAGCAGCCATTTCGTAGCTGACTGGGTCCCTCTTGTTGCAATAAGAGAAGGTGACGATACGGAAGTGTTCATAAAAACAGAGCAAAGTTGGACGACATTTGTTTCGACTTGTTTGCGTGCTGGGAATGCAAAAGTTCTCGCGCTGTTGGATACTGTTGAAGATAGAAATGTTTATGAGAACCGGCTGTTTGTCGCCAGTTGCATTGCAATTGCATCGAATAACGAAACTCTGTTGAAGAAATTACTTCTATGCGATCCTAAGCTCGATAAACGTACTTCGAGTGGACGAAATCTCTTGCATTTTGCTGTTTTATCAGATAATTTGGAAATCATTAACCTTATACTGAAGAATAGTGGAGTTTGTCTTATTACTGCACAAGATTCGTATGAAGAGACCCCCTTGAAGTTAGCGGAGAAAGTAGGTGCTACAATATCACTCGAACTTTTCCAGGGACACCTCAATCAACAAGTTATGGAGACAGAGGCAAAGCAATGTGAAAATCATGTTTTTGAGCAGAAAAAGAAGATAACAAGGCAAAGAGTATCAAACTCGTTGAGTATTCCTGCGCACTCTCCTTCGCAGAGGCTGAGAGTGATTCCTGCGAATGCGAACAGAAGACTGTCAGTGCAAACTTCTCCTTCGCAGATGTCTCGCTCGACTCCCAGTTCACCTCGATCTGAAAGATTGAAACGAGAGCGGCTGTTGGATAGAGAGAAAATTGCCAATTCTTTATCAAAACCTAGTGAAAATAACCTATCCAGCAGGAGGGGTAAGATGAGTGTTGGACAGTTGGAGCTCCCCAATTTCAGGAGGCCGTCAGTAGAAGTTGGCACAGGATCGAAACAGTCTCCGAGGTCCCCTTTAAATTTGAATGTTGCTCTTAGGCGGAAAAGTACGACAACGCAATCTGCCCCAGTTTCCCCAAATTTCCCCAAAGCCCCACCATTTGCTTTCACTCCTAGCCCTAAATTGTCTCCAAATCCCCCAAGGGGCTCTAGCAATGGCACAAACAACGGAAGTGGCATGCAGCAAGTTGTTTTCTTGCCGCCATGGAGGAGAGATGGCAGCAACAAGATTTCGGAAGGAAAAAGTGGAGATGAAACAATTAAATTTGAAGCTGAAACTTCATGGCAAAGAAGAAAATCATCACTTCAAGTTAAAAGGTAAATATATAATTATCATCTCTCTAAGTTAGAAGTTAAATATTTATTATAATTCTACCTCGATGTGTGTGTGTTTTTTTTTTTTCAGGAGTTTAATAGACAACACTGTCCCTTTTTTTCGTAAACTAGGATCTGAGAAACAACAAATCATATTATGTTGGCAGTTAAAATTGAAATCATTACGTTTCGAACTGACTGAAAAAAATCATGCTGGACAAATTTTTTTCACCATAAGTTGTTCAAAATTGAGCAGCTAAACAAGACTGCAAGTTTATGTTTACTGCATACTCCTATGCAACCTTCCTCGCTTGCTTGACGAAATTATTGAATTTCTTTTGGTACGATTTTGGTACTACTGAATTTGCACATTTGTTAGGAAAGTCCCGGGAATTAACCTCAGTTCCAATTTTTCTTGTGGCGAATGTGGTAAACATTGTCATTTGGGATAAATTTAGCGTTTATGTTAAGTACTGAGAGACTGCTGTTGAGGTGTAAGATGGTGTAAGCAACACTCTTGGATTCAACCTTTAGCATATGCGTTGCTAAGTAGTTGCACAGTTGAGGAGGTTTCAAGTTTTAACACGAAATTGGCCTTCTTAGCCCTTGATGAAGGTTAAGACTTGACGTGTTTTCTGTTGCCTTCTCTCTTTAGGGCTGTTTATAGACTGTTACTGAAGTCCCTTGTATCCCTGCGATAAACCTTGCTCAACAGGGACTCGTAACGAAGCAGTGAAAAGTGGCAAAGATAAACCTGCTCAGGCCTATTCTCAGCTATCACCTCGCAGAAACGATATGCAGTAAAAATCCCATTAGGTACACAGTTAATGACGAGAATTTTGCATACATAAGTATTGTAATGTTCACAGTGGCGATTGAAGCTTGAATCGCAATGGCATTCGTTGAATCTTGCGAGCTAATAGCCGGCACAAGTTCTTGTGGCAAGGGCCTAAGTAGGGTAAAGTTTTTCAGAGTAATACCCCATTCAGCTGGTTTAACTTGCAAGTGTGGATGGGGTATAATATTACGAATTTCCTTTGATCGAAGTGACATTCAAGTTAATGAACACATGGAAACAAAGGACTCAGGTAATAAGTCTAGGCTGTTTGAAGGTCGATAACTTATCGACGATAAGGGAGCAAATGATTTCACTTGTCGTTGAAGTTCTAAGAATATTTTCTTTGTTGCTGTTTTGTGTCAAATTCTGGAAGGTAGCAGCTCCCTGCCTTTTGGCTGCGTGCTTTCATTTGTGATGTTTGTTACCTCTGTTATTGTTTATTGCAGGAACGATGTCAGATCTCATTCCGTTGCCTCGCTTTCACCCGAAGAATTACGTGATTTGGAGACTCGTGCAAGGACTACCAAACCGTGGAATGCATGGAGGAGAATTTCGTTGGCGAATAAGAATGAGAAAAATGAGTTGTTCCGAGAGTTAAAGAATGACCCTAGTGAGAGAAAGAAGTCGTTTGAAAACTGGTTGGTCGAGAAAGAGGTCACAAGAGATGTTTTCACGGCTCGTATGTTAGAGGAAGAGCGTTTGAAGCAATTAGAGAGAGAGAAAATGGAAGAGGAACGGAGAATCAGGTACCCCTTCAGTTTCAGTTTGTGGTGACCTCTTGCTTTCATTGGATTCTTTTCCAAATCTTTTGGTTATGAGGAAATAATTACTAAAACAACATGAGATGTCTGAAACTAAAAATCTTGGTGTGGAAACGGCGACTCTGGCATAGCCATCGACTGACGACGTGATTCCTTGTATTCGTTCAATGTTTTAATCTGATTTTTTTGTTTTCTCTCATACAAACCATTTTTGTTTTCTCTCATTTAATTTTGTTTTGTTTTCTCTCATTTTTTTGTTTTCTCTGTTTGCTCTCAGTTTGAAGCCATAACATAATTCAATTCAATGCGGAAAACCGAGACTCGTGTAGTCAGTCTAGCATAGCCAAGCAAGACCCATCAAAACTGAAGTAGCTAGTGTTGCTAAAGTAAAAAAATGCATAATTTTTCTTTCAAGTATCCTTAACTACAAACGTTGACAGTATTTCATAAAAGTTACGAAGTTTTTATCATCGGAAATTACCGGGTGTCCGAACTAAAAATGTTCCCAAGTTTGCACAGTTACTGTGTAGGAGCTTTAATTTCAATGTTCCTATTTTCATTTGATTTGCAAAGAAGACACTTTATTTTAAAGTTTAAAGGGAATCTCAGCATTTAAAAGTGGCTCAAGCCACTTGCGGTCAAATTCTAGCCTATCACATATCAGCCGCAGATCAGTTACCCAAATATGATTCCGCACATGTCACGGCCTATTCGTATTTGCACGGCTATTTTGATCAAAGGCTTTTAAGAACACTGATGTCAACCTCAGGTTGCCGTTATTAATCGGCAGTGGGGCAGAAATGCTTCTCATACCGAGGCGCCAAACTTTGGAACAGTCTTGGCACCGAAGTTAGAAATTCCTCTACCTTGAGAGCATTAAAAAAGGAGCTGCAAAAATAGAACACCTAAAATTGTTTTAGTTTTTCTTTTGTTTGTTATAGGACAATTTTTAATTTTAGTTTAGTTATATATAGCATATTTTGTATTTATTGTAAATTAGTATAAGTTTTTAGCATGGCCCCCTGTAAATCAGTTATTCTAACTGAGGGGCTACCATGGGTAAAAAAGATAAAATAAAATCAATCAAAATCAAATATGCTTAGATTCCCTTTAATACCTTGTATGCCGAAATCTACTTGAAATTCGTTCAGATATAAATATGAAAAGTCAAAAGTGTCCAAACGAAAAATGTTCGCAAGTTTGCATAATTGTTGTGGACGAGCAATAATTTTTCCAATCTTCCTACTGAACAGGGATTTGAACAGGGGTTCAGCTGCCCCCACTTTGCCAGACTATCTTTTCATGGCCATTCGCTTTAATTTGTCGTTGAGAAACTGACGAATTCGTTACTCCCAGGGAAATTTACTCCCCCTTTCGGCCTTTTCTTCGGTAAGAAATAAATATATTGCCATACATTTCTTTCAGGAGCAAGTCACACGATGAGTGGTTGGCTGAAAAAGAGGTTGAGCTTGAAATTTTGAAAGAAGAAGAAAAGAAAAAAGAAAATGAAAAAACAACAGAAGAAGAAAAAATGCAGCAAAGAAAAACAGAAGCAGAAAGAAAATATGAAAAATGGATGAGAGAAAAATATGAGGAAGAATTAAGAAAAGAAGCTGAACTTGAAAAGGAAATGTTGGAAAAATGGAAATTGAAACAAGAAGCTCAGCTGAGAAGAAAATCTGTGGCTGTGATGAGAGGAAAACAACCACTTAATAAAACAACGAGTTTGCCAATCGTGTAAATAAAGCCACATTCATTTCAAATTTCTCGGCCTTATGTAGATTAAAAGCAAGAAGCATAAATTGGAAGAAATCTGTAGCTGGAATAAGAGGAAAATAACCGCTTACAAAAACAACGAGTTTGCCAATCGTGTAAATAAAGTCGCCGTGAAAGTCGCATTCATTTAACATTGTTTGGCCTAAGGAAGCATGCGTAACTTGGAAGAAATCTGTAGCTGTGATGAGAGGGAAGCAACCACTTAATGAAACAACGAGTTAGCCAATCGTGTTAATGATTCAAACTTTCTCGAACTTAAGAAAGTTGAAACAAGTAGCACAATTAAGAAGGAAACCTGTAGCTGCGATGACGGGGAAACAACCACTTACTAAAGCAAAGAGTTTGCCGATCGTCTAAATGATCTATTGTAACTTTCTCGAGAGCACATAGGTTTTCCTCTTGGTTTTAGAAATAGGCCCAGAGAGCTGACCTAAACCATATATCTGCGCACAGCGACTGTGAATAGTTGTTGACTAAAGCAAAAAATCCTTGTAAAAATTGCATCTTCGAGCTTCAACGTTATTAGATTTCTCAAGGGTGCCTTCATGGCGTCCGTTTTAGCTTGTATATAACATAAACTTGAGATCATGTAAATGACTATTAATTTATTCATGATTTTTACAAACTTTCAGCAACCTCTGAGAAATTAACTTTCTTGTGAGCAGGAATTTCGAGATATGTTCTGCAAGAGATGGGACATAAAAGCAACTTCAGGTTGAATTTTAAAGACTGTGAATATTTTGTTCTTTTAATCTGTGATTAAATAGTATTATTTTCTGTAATAATGCATAGTTGAGCTATGTTTAATTTTCTTGGAATTAATTTTCTGTCTTTAATCACTCAACCATCAAAATGAGGATATACTAAACTGTTTCTCGCCAAAAGTGCAGCTTTCGTGGAAGGAAACCGTCCTTCCCGGCCAAGTTTAGTTGCTTACGCTGATCTTTGGTTTATTATTATTATTATTATTATTATTGCGGCGGAGCCGCAAATCTATTCGAGTTGAATTGAAAACCTGCGAGCGATGTATGTATAACGAAATTTTTTGGAGACCCAATCGGGTCTGTCAAATGATATCACTGCGGGTTAACACAGAACTTAGCGCATGCGCAGTATTGAAAGTATGATATTAACATCTTATTGTTGCATAGCAAATACCTCATTATAGAGATGGTCAATTGACTTAATCAAAGGGCAATATACCAACCAATTTGCCATGCAACTTTATCTATTTTTGGAGTTTCATGATTTCAGGACTTTAGAGGATTCTTACATGAGGACATTGCCTGCACAAGTTGCTATTGACCAGAATCTTAAACATTTTGACGAACATTTTTGTGAGTAAACCCAGTTCGCAGCACTCTCTGACTATTGTTATTGCTAGTTATAAAATTATTTACAGTTGGTACAATATATAGTAATAAAACTAATTCAAACCAACTATTTACATACAAAGAAAAAATTACAAAAAAGTTCATTTCTAATCCTCATTATCAACTATTTTATTTTTAACTGCAGATCTTGCATGTGCAAATTTGCCCATTCCATTCTTTGGTCATCCTTTTAAATATTGCTGCTGAGTTTGCATTTTTTATAGTATCAGGTAAAGTGTTCCAAAGTTGAGCTCCTTTGAATACAAGTGAATTATTTCCGAATGTGCTTGCATTTCTGGTTTTTGGTGTTTTGTTTATCAGTATTTTCAAGGAAGAGAACCCGAGACAGGAAAAATATTATATAATGTACAATTTTACATACTCTAACATCCATATAACTCCATTCTAAGACAAGGAAAATTAGCTTCTATTGGATAATATCTAAAAAATCTTGCTTTAATCAAATTGTTGAATTTGTTCAGAATTGGCGTGAAGTGATCACAGTTGCCTTCGAATTCCTGGAAAATCAAGACGTAAAAATTTAGATTTATCATTTATGATATAGATGATGTATTTTGATGATATAGACTATAGGACCAATTCTTGAAGCAATTTCAGTTTTTTTATTCACATGAAATATTGGTTTGTAAATAGATGGAAATTACTATACAATATATGACGATCTTCTGCTTACTTTTAGTCCTTTCTCGTGTCTTTGAAGTTTATAAAAATGATAAAAATTACTTGAATAATTTTCTATCACTTCAGAAACTTTCAAGTTGCATGGAATCTCCTCATGAAAGCCTTTATAGATCGATACTCACCCGTATTTTCCAGTTTTCTTTGTATTCCTTCCAGCTGCGTCCATCTTTACTGTATTTTACCTTGAATTTTGCAACTCTTTCAAAATACTGCGGTCTACCTATCCAAATAATGGAGATTAAAACGCAGATTAAACAACAACAAATGCCTTAGAAGGGTTCTAATTTAATCAGTCGTCTGGTCCATTTAAAATTGAAGTTACGGGAAATGTTGGCGGTAAAGTCACGTGACGTTGTGCTCGAGAAAAACTGAGGTATATGTCACTCAAAGATTTGGTACTCAATTTTCGAGAGCAGATACTTTCATGACGAAAATCAAGTCTCAAAAATTCTAAATTCATATACTCTACCGGGTGAGTCGCAAAAATATATCCACTGTTTAAAAAATCATGCAGGAAAATCGATGCACCCATTTTGTAAAATCTTAAATGCACCATCTCACCGAGGGTTCAACTATATTTTCGAGATTTTTCTCGTAATTATAGGTTTATTACTTCCCTCTGAAATCAGGAATTAGCCAAATTTCCTATTTCTCGATATGCCCAAAAAATCCCAAAAGCAGGTGATTACAATCATATCATGCCGATTTGGACTTTTTGACGCTATGTATTGATTGGAGGGTATAATTACATTTCAACATTTTTGTATCATTAGGAAGCATTGCCTGAGCTAAGAAAAACATTATTTACAATTTTAATGGTTGAGAAGTTGATTAAATTGAACCACTCTTATAGTTTTAGCCAAAGGGGAATTCTTCATTTGAGATTTAGAAAGTGCATTGTAAATTATGAATAAATTCCCAAAATTAAGTTAAGCTCTCAATCTGGCAACAGAGTTGTAATTTTTCAAATCGGTTATGTAGCTTTTGTCATACGATTTTTCAAACAGTGGACACATTTTTTGACTCCCCCGTTACGTACCTTGTGTTGCAATATACTGTATATACTTTTGTTCTCCCAGATCAATTTGCAAATAAGGTCCAGTTTTTAAATGATCGTATGTCTCAATACACCAGGCTCCAATTCGCTTCTTTTTGTGATCATCTCTCATATATAGTCTTCCATTGAAAGCATCGGCTGTCCAGTTTTTCCCTGAATAAAGTTATTTAAAAATGAGCGGAAATGTTGAAGGTGCTATCTTAAAATGCCTCGTAACTATCTTCAGAGTTCAGGAAAATTTCCATTAACGACATTATTTTCCATTTCTTGCTTTTTAGTGACAAACATTATTCCCCTATCGACTTACTCTACTATCGACCCGCAAAAAACAACGTTGTTGTATTTTACTTCGAAGACCGTGCTATCAGATCTAGGAGAAATAATGCTCAGCTTATTGCCGAGAAAGCGTACCAAGTGACCAAAATCGGAGACTTCTGAGATGTTGAGGGCAAATGTCATGAAAGTATGTAGTTGTAGATATTGCAAAACAATAATATTGTCAAAATATACCTGGATGAGACACTGAGGTTGCTGTCATTCTGTTGTCTGGAAGTTTGTAACTTGTTCCATCAAAGCCAATTCCAAGAGGATTTGCACATGACCCTAGAAGATTGAAAACCCATCAGCAGATGTTTTGGGAAATAGATCTCTTTGGGTTTTGCCGACTCCACATTTTTTTTTCATACATTCTCATAAAAATACAACATTGCCAAACTACAATTACTATACCGCAAGGAGCATGGCAGTGCATATCAACCCTGCCCCTGCGGCATTTACACAAAAATACAAATCTAAAATTAATTAAACTAAATAAATATTACAAATACAAATTCAACGAGAAAAAGTAAGTGCTAATGTATGGGAGGTTGCAGCGATGGAACATTTAGAAGCGTTCTGTAGCATGAATGAACTTTAGGGTTGCCTCGAGTAGTTTTATTGATGTCAATTGTTAACATTTCGTCACCATACAAAATGAATTTGAGTAAAACTTCATTGGAAAGAGAAGAGAAACCACGAGGTAGCAATATTGCATTTACACTTTTGAGAAGATCATATCTAGGCCCGTTATAAGAATAACAAAGCAGCAGGTAGTGTTCCGTGTCTTCTACCCCATCATTTGCGGGACACAAAGGGTTGACTGTATCTCTAAATTTATGCCTAAATTTATGAAAATTTATTTTACTGAGTCCTACTCGTAACTCGTAACTGACTCCACATTGAAACGGTGAAAGTTGTTGGCTTCGAAACCAACAATTTAAGAAACTATTAGATTTGTCATTCCCGAAGAAGACATGAATGCCTATCAAATTTGGAGCGATGTACGGTTTCTGGTTGATACGAAAGTTTAGACCAGGGAGAGCTACGACTTTCACCGTTTCAACAGTCAAAGGTTCATATACAGTAAAAACTCACATATAAGAACCTTCTTCGAATAAGAACCCACAACCTGAAATCTTCAATATTTACTTTTTTATGAAAGAACCTTTTCACCCTGATTTTTGTATATGTTCTTATTTGGAAGAACAAATGCATTGATATAGTTCTCAACTGTAACAATCTGAAACATTGATTTGATTATCGAGTAAAATAGAAAAAATTATATTGCTCCTTGGTCATCTAAAGGCCTAAACAAGTCTGATTTCACCACATTGCTAATGTTCAGTCCCCTATCACAAAAGTTTGATTGTAAGCAGAGATATTTGAAGACTGCAAACAAAGAAACATTAGTGTAAAAAAAGTTGGTTGAGGAAAATTTAAGAGCCTATAATCGAAGAACCTACAGCCTGCTTTCATGAATGTTATTCTTTACATAAGAACCAAAACAGCTTGGTTTGAAAAAATTTGGTTCTTATATGCGGGTTTTTGCTGTAGTTGTATCAAATAGCATCCTACCACACTTGGAAAAAACAAGTGCGGCTTATATGTGGGTGCTGCTAACGAGTAACAAACCTACAGGCCTCTGCTGTGAGATCCCTTATCACAAATGGTGAATCTTCACAAACAAGACGTGTGGCTTATATGTGGGTATGAAAATCAAATGAAATGAGACAGCACTGTAACATTTGGTATGAACAATTGCGGGCAACACATGCGTTCTAACTGCAATACACTGGAGAGGTGAAACGTGGAAAGAAAACTATTTCGGGCAAATGGGCTAATTACCTGCCGGCTTCTGAGGTCCCATATCACAATCTGTTTGATTACAAGACCTTTTGCAGACTTTCTTCATCCATCGTGGATTATTTTTACATTCTCCAAGTTTTGCCCAATATTCGCATTTTTCGTCCCTGTCTTCGCATAGCAAACCTACAACAAACGGCTAGTTTTGAAGTTCACTTTCTTAAATGACGAATTTGAGAGCTGAAGTTATAATAATCATAATGCTTTCTGCGACTACCAAGCAAGGCAATCTCTGTGGATCATTATGGAAAATCTCTACATCGACATTAAATTGTGCTTAGCCTTCTAGATCATTGCAAAAGTATCAAAAGTAAAGTCAGTTGTCAAAAAGTGGGCAGACAATTTTAACTTGCAATCTGATTATCAATATCATGTAATTGTTTTTTGCCACAGCTTTTGTTGCATTTTGGGCTCTATGTAAAGGTAATCCATACGGCTTATTGCGCTTTTAGTAGGGTCTCTCTTCTCTCAGCAGTGAATTTCATCTTTCTCTATTAAAGGCTACCTTGCGCCGATTCAGAAAACCCCTTTTGAATGGAGATCCTAAAACATACCTATTCCCATTTTAACTGCAATTTGATCAGTAGTTGGAATCAATTTCCCTGGTTTAATTGTGCTTCGGACATGTGCAGTTGTAGGAGCTGCAGTTGTCGTTGTTGTTGTTGTTGTTGCTTCTGTTGTTGTTATTGTTGTTGCTGTTGTTGACGGTGTGGTAGTCGTCGGAGGCTGTGTTGTTGTTGTTGCTTTTGTAGTTGGTGGTTTAGCGACAGTCGGCTCAGCTACTGTCAAGAAGTAATTTTGTTTGTTGTTATTTTCATATGTTTGCGAAAGACATTAAAATTGCACACTGTAGATTATTAAATAGCTTTCAACGATTGACCTAGTGCTATACGCCATCAAAAGCCCCTTTACACCAAAAAGATACCTTATAGTAAAGTATTTATCAAACTAAATAGTATATTTTTACTGTTTTTTACTCCGTAGCTGATGATTCTTAGCTAATTATTTTTTAGGGAGTAATAACATAATCCAATGTAAAGATTTTCACCTGGGAAATTAAGTTATCTCCTAAGATATAGGAGTTATTCGAAATATGATTCATTGGTTGCTCGTTCGTTGCAGCAGGAATTTCCAATAAGTCGAAGAAGCAAAAACTTATCATCCAAAAAATTTACTGAGAACACAGTGCACCATCAATTATTGATTTCTCGTAGCTCTGATAACTGAACCAGTTTAAGACCCATTGCAAAACCATGATCCTTTGTGGTGCCAAAGTTGACTTTTGTATGATATGAAAGTCGTTTCTGGTCTAGGTTCTCTTTGTCTTGCTTTCATTCGGCGCACAAAGGATCATGGTTGGCAATAGGCCTTTAATACAAACTATTTACATATTAAATGTTTTGTCTGTTTTGTCTGAAGCTACATCACATAGAAACGTCCTCTAGTTAGAAAATATCCTATAATTTCATTCCCTTGGGCTGGTGATGACAAGGGAAGCATGTCTCGAAATGTAGCTCCAAATGAAAGAAACAGATTTCACAAAATGATAAAATACAAACCATTTTGACATTTTAGATGACGGCAGCTCTTTGCACACAATTTCCAGACAACTTTGCTCAATTTACAGTAACCCCATTTTGCCCAGCCTGCGCATTCTTCTCTCTCATCTTTACACTCAACTGCAAAATAAAAACGTTTTTGTCGATGTTGTCCTAATATGACCTGATAGCAAAGAATATCAAAGGAACGAAAATGAGCAACAAAATAAAGTACTTCAAATTTTTTCCTATGTCCAGGATTTGTCTAACATGTTTTGAAAAATCGAAAACCTTTTCGCATGTTTCAAGCACTAGCTGCTTTATTCTTCATATCTGAAGCATTCAGTGCCGCTCTTTGGTTGAAACTAGGCCAATGTTTAATCTATGCAAATATAATCCATTTCAAGCGAAAGATTTGAATAAGCTGTAAAAGAGGAGATCGTTTCCAATTTTTCAAAAAGCGTCTGAAACTTTTTTGTCTAAAGTTTTCCGTCCGAAACATTTGGATGTTAATGTAACTAGGCATTAAGGATAACCTACTGTGACATCTTGAATTACAACTCTTTGGGCACAATTTCATTACAGTTCTGCTCATTTTGCAATGGCCCCACCTTTTCCAATCTCTACATTCTTCTCTCTGATCATTGCAGTGAACTACATATAAAAAATCGGAGATATAATCAGAATGTAATATGATCCAGTTTTATGAAATTTTCAAATAACTTATGATTATATTTATTATTGTATTTGTTGTCTTAAAATAAAGTTAACATATTTGATTGGGCCCAGTGTTGAACCTATTGCTTAAATCAGCTAGTTCATCATCTTGCATAGTTGTCGTAAACCACGGTAACTCACATTAAATTTGTTATCAACCATACACCATAACTGCTTCGGCTAAACTGGCCAACAACAATAATACTAACTATTAAATCTAAAACACAGTAAACACTTGAAATCAGATTGTCTTTACACTGAAGAGGACTGTTGTTCTAACTTGCATAACTACCTTAATCACAACCGAATTTGCACAATGAGAAATTAGTTTACTTTTACACATGTATAAGCATTTGTATGGACCCGAAAGGGTTGTTAAATGTATTGATGATGATGACGATGATGACGATGATGATGATGATGACGATGATGATGATGATGATGATGATGATGATGATGATGATGATGATGATGATGATGATGATGATGACATGACGATGATGACGATGACGATGACGATGATGCTGATGATGATGATGATGATAATATGCAGCTCTTGAGTTAGCTATTTACTGTATCTCCGTCAACTAACCTTACATAGATATATTAGCTATACAATAAGCATATGTTTGAAGGAANTGATGATGATGATGATGATGATGATGATGATGATGATGATGATGATGACGATGATGATAATGACGATGATGACGATGACGATGAGATGATGATGATGACGATGATGACGATGATGATGATGACGATGAATGATGATGATGATGACGATGACAATGATGATGATGACGATGACGATGATGACAATGATGATGATGACAATATGACGATGATGACGATGATGATGATGATGATGATGACGATGATGATAACGATGTCGTTATTTTTGTAGTTTTGTCAAATTTTTAGTCTAGTTTATTGCTTATAAGACCAATTTGTGAGATAACTTGTGCCCGAATTGCTTACCAGTGGTATCACAATGTGGAACCTTGCAGCTCATTTTGCAATTTTCTCTCACATAATCCGACGTATAACAATATCCTGCTTTTACATAAGCAGAGCATAGATGACTTCTGTCTTCACAATCTGCAATATAAATTAATTCTTTGTTATAACGAATTGCAGTTGTGTCCGACTAGCTAACGAAACTGAGCAGGAGAAACTTAACACAGAATCTGAATAAAGGAATTGGATAAGTAAAGTAGAGAAAATTGAACTTTCTGTTCCATCTTGAAGATTGACGATAGATGACGATTTTCCATAAGAAACATGTGACAATTTTTATAGATCTTCCACCAAACAATTTGTTTTACTTGTCCTAACCATAAAAGAGCAGCGAAAAAAGATATTGCTATGGACGAATGACATGTTGCATTTGGCTGCTTCGTGTACCAGAAAGCGCAACCAGCAGACCGAACAAGCCAACGAGATGTGGAAATCTAGCCATTATCTTTGCACAAGTTAATTGCCTTTGTAGCGAAAGAAAACCGCAATGGACGGTAAATGTGAATAAAAATGAAGTAATTACCTTCAAGGGATCTCCTCTTTCGACCGGTTCTTTTTTCTAGGAAGATAAAATGTCAAAGATCTTATAAAACGACTTTATTCTTTATCCACTCTGTGTTCTGCCAAATGCTTTCCTTTTTAATTTATCAATAAAGTTTGGTTTGTTGAAATAATAATACATAAAACTGCGGTATCCAAACTAATGAATGAATGAAAAGGTAAATAAAAGATAGGTGTGAGTTATTCGCCATCTTCGTGCCGTCCCAAGGCAGCCCAAGCAAGCCCTTGTAATATACCATTTGCGCAGCGAACCGCGGCTAGCATTTTTCCGGTATGTTTGATAGGACTGGTTTTAATCAATCATTTATGTCAGACTGTTGCATGTTTATTTGTATTTGTGAAATTGATTGTATGTTGTTTCGTTGTTGTTAAAGGGTATTAACATATGGATATAGAGTTTATAGACACAAATTGTCAACCAATTCCTGCACAGAAAGATTTTACATTTCGGAGCAATTAAATCGGAATGTTTTTTCTGTGCAGGTGCCCCAGCAGATTAGCGTCCTAATCCACTATTGCGTCTGTTGTTATTTAGTTTCTTAATTGATTGGTTATATATGTCATTATTTCCAATTTCTGANGGTCAATCTGCTTTACGTCAATTCTTAAAACACGTCAATTCCTTACACGATACAATTAAATTCACAGCAGAACAATCAGAAAAAGAAATACATTTCCTGGACACAACAATCTATGTCAATACTAAGAGAAAACTCGAAAGCAATCTGTTCATAAAACCAACAGACATTTGCACACTTTTACACAAGGAATCCTTTCACCCAAACAACTGCAAAAATAGCGTGATTTACAGTCAGGCCCTGAGGTATAGACGAGTCATAACAACAGATGAGAACCTAAAACTTAATCTCGATACACTCAAATCCAACCTCATTAGAAGAGGTTACACCATACCAGAAATAAACAAACAATTCAAAAAAATTTCCACAATCTCCCAAAGAGATATTCTTTCCAAACCCTCGAATAAGAAGAATACCGAGAATGTTCTCCCCTTCGTAATATCTTACGACGAAAACACAGTAAAAATCAACAACATTCTGAAGAGACATTGGTACCACATAACACAGGATGAGAAACTAAACAAAATTTGGCCAAAAAACCCCTTTTTGGCATTACAACGTCATAAGAACCTGGCAGATCTCTTGGTACACACCTCCCTGAAGCCACAACAAATGGCAGATTCTTGTGAATAAAAGGTACATAATCGACAGATATAACTAATTACAAACCTACTGGCATGCAAAAAGGGAGGCTAGAGAGTAACCTTGGAAACGAGGTTACTGGATGCTCTACGAACCATAAGCGTCCCGACCGTAAAACGCATCCGAAACGCGGTTCGTAGAAGGTTGGCGTGAAGACTCATACGCCTCCCGCATGCGGGTAGGTTAAATTAGTATACTTATATGCTCGACTCCATGTCTCTAAATGCATTAACACATGCATTTACACTTGACAATATGTTTCCTGTAACGGCATACTCCACATGGGTGATCATCCTTGCGGCGCTGGGTTGGCGACTAGTCACATTTCATATTGTTATTCATTTTTATGGTTTAAATATAAACAAGACTCATACGCCTCCCGCATGCGGGTAGGTTAAATTAGTATACTCATATGCTCGACTCCATGTCTCTAAATGCATTGACACATGCATTTACACTTGACAATATGTTTCCTGTAACGGCATACTCCACATGGGTGATCATCCTTGCGGCGCTGGGTTGGCGACTAGTCACATTTCATATTGTTATTCATTTTTATGGTTTAAATATAAACAAGACTCATACGCCTCCCGCATGCGGGTAGGTTAAATTAGTATACTCATATGCTCGACTCCATGTCTCTAAATGCATTGACACATGCATTTACACTTGACAATATGTTTCCTGTAACGGCATACTCCACATGGGTGATCATCCTTGCGGCGCTGGGTTGGCGACTAGTCACATTTCATATTGTTATTCATTTTTATGGTTTAAATATAAACAAGACTCATACGCCTCCCGCATGCGGGTAGGTTAAATTAGTATACTCATATGCTCGACTCCATGTCTCTAAATGCATTGACACATGCATTTACACTTGACAATATGTTTCCTGTAACGGCATACTCCACATGGGTGATCATCCTTGCGGCGCTGGGTTGGCGACTAGTCACATTTCATATTGTTATTCATTTTTATGGTTTAAATATAAACAAGACTCATACGCCTCCCGCATGCGGGTAGGTTAAATTAGTATACTCATATGCTCGACTCCATGTCTCTAAATGCATTGACACATGCATTTACACTTGACAATATGTTTCCTGTAACGGCATACTCCACATGGGTGATCATCCTTGCGGCGCTGGGTTGGCGACTAGTCACATTTCATATTGTTATTCATTTTTATGGTTTAAATATAAACAAGACTCATACGCCTCCCGCATGCGGGTAGGTTAAATTAGTATACTCATATGCTCGACTCCATGTCTCTAAATGCATTGACACATGCATTTACACTTGACAATATGTTTCCTGTAACGGCATACTCCACATGGGTGATCATCCTTGCGGCGCTGGGTTGGCGACTAGTCACATTTCATATTGTTATTCATTTTTATGGTTTAAATATAAGCACAGAAAAAACATTCCGATTTAATTGCTCCGAAATGTAAAATCTTTCTGTGCAGGAATTGGTTGACAATTTGTGTCTATAAACTCTATATCCATATGTTAATACCCTTTAACAACAACGAAACAACATACAATCAATTTCACAAATACAAATAAACATGCAACAGTCTGACATAAATGATTGATTAAAACCAGTCCTATCAAACATACCGGAAAAATGCTAGCCGCGGTTCGCTGCGCAAATGGTATATTACAAGGGCTTGCTTGGGCTGCCTTGGGACGGCACGAAGATGGCGAATAACTCACACCTATCTTTTATTTACCTTTTCATTCATTCATTAGTTTGGATACCGCAGTTTTATGTATTATTATTTCAACAAACCAAACACCTATCTTTTATTTACCTTTTCATTCATTCATTAGTTTGGATACCGCAGTTTTATGTATTATTATTTCAACAAACCAGACATCAATTTTCTAAACTCTGTTCCCTCTGGCCTCCCAACCACCAAGTTCCCTAAATTTGTACCCTCTCGTTAGAATTTCATCGGCTGCTGAGATACCCCCACAACAACTATCCACCCTCCCCCATCAAGTCCTAGCCAAGTTATCAAGCATATCAAGCATAATCACAACAATAAGACGTTCTTTACTTACTACAACTGTACATTCGATTGGTATGCAGGACATCAATTTTGCTGACAGACCAATATGGTCGGCTTTTCACTTGTTTTAATGCCTTCAGTGTATTCTTGCCATTTTTAGAAAATGCGTTCCAGGGATAATGCATGATGGATGTATAGTCGTATGGTTCTCCAAAAGAGAATGATTGCTTTGCTTTGCGGAAAGCTCTCTTTGCCCCTGTTTGAAAAAAAGAAATTGGTCAGAGCACAGTTGTTTTCATTTCTAAACTGGCCTCTGCAGTCTAGAGGTAGTACTCTAGATTATAATCCTCTATGAAATGACAAATTAAAGTATCTTAACCCTGACAAAAAATCTCAAACTCTCGTCAATCCTAATTTATTTTTTGCTACCTCTAAATTATGCGTTATAGTATAACCCTGGCTTTATGTATGTCTCAGCCACTGATGCAACAATACATTTCAAGGCCCACGATTAACTTGAACAGCATAATAATGTATTCTTATCATATTCATGATTTCCTATTATTTTAATATTTTTTTGCGACCTTTAGGGGACCTTTCTATCCTATTTTTGTAGTCTATGGGATTGCTTTGCAATTCCAGTTCCAGAGTATAAATTTTTACAAACATGTTGGAGCTGTTCAAGTTTTCATCTGTCAAGTTCATACTCACACTCATTGACATTATCCCATTCTATTTTAACATATTTATCTCTGTCCATTCTGTTATGTTCGTGAAAGAACCCAATAGCATGACCAATTTCATGTGCCATTACATTCTTATATTCACATTCATCTCCAACGGAAATTTTGCTCTCACCGCCAACACGGCCTAATTGTCCCCAACATCTAAAATTGGGAAAGACTCGATGAAATGTGTCACATTGCATTAAATTTGTGATACGCCCTGTCCAAAGGAGCAAACATTGTTTTATAAATATTTGGGACTTTGGTTGAAAAAGAGTTTACTCAAGTGTAGGGTTTGGTTCAGCGTTCACTGTAGAAATCTGCGCATAGCTCAGTCAAGAGTGCAGTTACGAGTTCTCTTCAAAGTTTGGTTCGGAGTTCAGTTCAGAGGCCAGTTTTGTGTTCACGTCAGATTGTGTTCACTTCAGAATTCAGTTTTGAGTTCAATTCAGAAAAAAGTCAGTAATGAAGAGTTCTGAGTGCGAATCTGACTTTTGTTCAACCTTCAATTTAGAGTTCAGAGTTCAGAGTTCAGAGTTTGGTTCATAGTTCAGTTCAGAGATCAGTTCTACTTACTAACAAAAGGAACTTATTCAGTTGCAATAAATGAACATTTACTTACAATTTAAAGCTTTAGCAAGCTCCAGACATTGAATGAAAAAGAATAAGTAAATTTGCATACCTGTCATGCCTGAAAAATGTTAAATAATCTTTCTCCTTTGCATGTTTGACGAAACGAATACACGTTTTGCTTTCCCATTCAACCATAGCTCCTTTAATAGCAACCATTGCTTCGAGCAAGTTCTCTGTATTCAAGAAATAAATAGCAGAAAATTATTTATCCTAACAGACGGTCCAAAAGCCTTTAATTTTCATCGTACGGCCATTTGAATGCATTGAATACATACAGTACAAGGCAAATAGAATAATGAAAGATCTTGGTTGAAATTGAATAATGAAAAAAATACTTGCTAGAATTTCAAGCAAGGAGGTATTTCATATTTTGTAACAACAGAAATTATGCGAAAATATTGTTGGGTAGATTCTGGAAAAGGACATAGAATAGCTTCGAACACAAAACACTCAAACAAAAATTATTTTGTGTGACTTTTCCCACATACCATAAACGAATGGGTAACTATTGATGTCTCTTTGATGAAGATCTCAAGTCGAAAAAAGATTGGCGTTTTTTGTTCGCTTTGAATAGTCAAACGGGTGAGAATGGCAAGGGAGCAGGGGAATATTAAGTGCAAGAGAATTCTGCGCATGCAGAGAAAAAGTACCTAAACTGCAGTCAATGTTGTAGGGAATAACCGCGTTCGGCCACTTTTGTATGACTTTATCACTTATCGTATCTTTTCCCTCTTCTATCGCCTTCTGTTGTTCTGGAGTCAGATTCAAATCATCTGTCATTCCTGGCCCAAGATTTGGACTTGCATTTTCATCTGAAAAGATTTCAATTGCTGTAGAGAAACAACTCATAACAATTCTAAAAATTGAAGAGATCTATGGTAGACGTTCCGTTTGCTTTTGTGACTTCAACATCTACTATTTCTTTGCACTCAAAACTTTTTTCTTCAAATTTTTTACATGATTCTGTTTCGATAAGTTTAATGTTACGTTTCATAAAGCATAACCTGTAAAATGCTGTGAGGAAACGACAGAGACGTAAGAACCGGGGGCACTGGGGGTACGTGCCCCCCAAAGATTTTACAATAAATGAGAAATTGCCCCATTTGTTTGAAGAAATGTCCCTTTTGCTTAATTAAAAAAGTGCCCTTGAAGCGTCGTGCCCCTCCAAGTTTAAGATGCTTCCTATGGCCCTGGGAAACGATGTTTGTCATTGGCTAATTTCAAACACAGCTAGGTATAAAATCTCATTACATTCTTAAGCTTTTATCATCATATATTTCACACTGTGAACTGCTCTGACAAAAAGTTACAGATAATGAATGATAAAAGTATGGGGACTGCTAGCCTGCGTGCAGACTATACTTTTCCATTGCGAAGGAGTGACAAAGAGTCACTCCTTCGCAGTGGAAAAGTATAGTCTGCACGCAGGCTAGGGGACTGCTTACCTTCGTTGCCTTCAGGACCTCCAAAATATGCATCTGCAATTGTGATGCATAGGAGAAAGCATACAATAATTTTCAGCATCTATAAAAGATCATTATAAAAATCCCAATCATTTGTAAATACTTTTACTAATTCCCTAGGCACCTTGGAGGCGATGAAGTAGCAGAGTTCAGATATTTTTGAAATTGGTCAGAATTTAATTTACGATCAATATAGCACTTCTTTCTGTTTAAAAATGAAACAATAAATTTAATTTAAATTTTCTCAAGATTTAATTTAATTGACTTCCAACACTTTGCAGCCTTATAAACTCCAGCTCAGTATTGTTTCTCATTTTAAAGTGAATAACCTGTGCTCTATAAACAGGACAAAGAAAAAACTGAGACACTCCATTGTTTCTCTGGCTTTGTTTTGTTTGTGCACGCGTTGAGATTGTTAAATACAATAGGCTATTTATGAATTTATGAGATCTTTTATATCAGGTCATTCACTTTGAGAGCAAAACATGAAACTTACTGAATATTTTATAGATTACAAAATAGATTACAAAATCGAAGGAAAGTTACTGTTTACCGTGATTGTTTCTGTTATTAGGCCTTATCTCTGCTGCCTGTAGCCTGCGTCACAGACCATAACCAGTGGGAGTTATGTACTGCCTGTATCTACCATCACATGTAGTGACTGGCCTCTATTAATCTAGCTTTGTATTCGACTGCCAATTCTTTGATCGTGTTTCACGCGATTCTGCGTTTTTCTGTGTCACATCCTAAAGGAACTGGATTTGATCTGGTACAATTTCCCAACCGCAGTCATTTCTCAGTCAATTGACATTCAAAACAGGAAGTCCTACTCAAAGATTATAAGACCTCTAATGTGGAATTTAATTCACCTCTGTTGTGTAATTTTAGTACATCTGCTAACAACTACTAGTGTTCCAAGGTTCTGCAAATAAATCTCACTTGACACAGATTTAAATCTTCTTCGAAGATCGTTAAGAAAATAAACAAATCGATCAGTAAAGAAATGATGAATCAAGGATAAACTCATGACTTGATACAAAATGTTTTTATGAGAAATATCGATAGAGATGAAACAATTGTTGTCTTAGTTATGGGCTTTAGAAATAAATGTGTTCAATAAATGATCAAATCCACAAAAATGATTGCTAATCCTGAGGTTTACCAGGTTTGGCAGGTTTGGGCTTTCTCATATTCAAATGGCTTGTTGATATGTTCATCATGTCCCTGTTGGCACATGCGTCATGAGGCCACACATAAGCATCGCTTAGTCACGTAACCAAGCCGGGAAAGTTTATATTAACATACTTTTTTATAAGAATTTGACCTCGTAAATTATCAGATTTTAAGAACTCGAAGGTTCCTCAAATTCACGTTATATTTATCGATGGAAATCTCCTGTGTTTTCGTAAAGATTTCATAATAAATTTTACGAATACCTCTACCGAGTACACTTTTTTTTATAAGAAACTAAGAATTTGAGCCAGTACTGAAAGTTTCTTAAAATTATCAGATTTTCAGTACTCAGAGTTTCTTACGAGTTTCTTAAAGGTTTGATAGCAATCTTCATGTTTACTACCTGTGCCCTCGTGAACATTTCAAAACAAGTTTTTTGAAGCCTTTCCAATGTTTAGACATTACTCAAGCACCTTTCCAGTAATATGATGCAAGAAACAAATGAAAATAATGTAAAAACATCCTTAGAGTTTCCTTTATTACAATAAATAGTTTCTTAAGTTATATTTTCCCAGTACTGGAGTTTCTTAACTTTTTGGCGATCTGAGAGTTGAGTTTCTTATAAGCAGTTTCTTATAAAAAATATACGTGTAATCAAGTAGTAAACTAACAGACGAAATAAAACAGTTTCTTGAGTACAATTTTTCCAATGCTCGAATTTCTTAAGTNGTGAACATTTCAAAACAAGTTTTTTGAAGCCTTTCCAATGTTTAGACATTACTCAAGCACCTTTCCAGTAATATGATACAAGAAACAAATGAAAATAATGTAAAAACATCCTTAGAGTTTCCTTTATTACAATAAATAGTTTCTTAAGTTATATTTTCCCAGTACTGGAGTTTCTTAACTTTTTGGCGATCTGAGAGTTGAGTTTCTTATAAGCAGTTTCTTATAAAAAAATACGTGTAATCAAGTAGTAAACTAAAAGTACAGTAACATTAACAGACGAAATAAAACAGTTTCTTAAGTATAATTTTTCCAATACTCGAATTTCTTAAGTTTTTGGTGATCTGAGAGTTTGTTATAAAGAATTTCTTTAAAAAAATGCATGTAGTCATGTTCAGTGGCGGACACTTTGCCAAATATTGGGGGAGGCCAAGCTATTGCTTCAGTTAAAAAGCATTGTTTATCTCCGTTGTTTTCAAGCAAAAAGTCTTTGTTCTACTCAACATTGGGGGGCGACCGCATTCCCTCGCCCCCCCTATTGTCCGCCACTTGTCATGTTTCTTACCTTAGTATTCTTGCAGTCAGTGCATCAAATGGTCGTATCGAGGCTGACAATCAAATGAGAGAAGTTACTTCTCAGTTCTCTGTTGTCTTGCTGTAACCTTTCCAGAATAATCTTTAGAATAAACAAATCTAAAAGAAGGAAGCATAATATCCGATTGATCTTTTACTGAACCACATTTAATCTAAGATCATTGGTTTTATTGATTAGATGTACGAGATGTTTTGCTACTTTGACCACAATCGTACCATTATGATCGATATAAAACATGAAATATAATTTACCTGAACTATATTACTGCTAATGCTCTTAACTATAAGTTGTCGAGATTCTACAAAAGAAACACTTAAAAGCGTTAGGCCATGGCCCTGAAGGGTTTTGGAATTTGGAAAGTTTCTCAAGTGTTTCTGATTTGGAAGTTAAACATCAAAACAGGCCACTGTTCTCAACTCACTATTATCTTCCCGCAATCCACTTCCATGGCAGGAAATCTTCATAGCACTATATGTATGCTATTATCTGGCTCAACCTCAAGGATATAGGTTCATCACAGCTTGAATTGACTGTTCAATAGAGAGGACATGGCAACAATGTTAATACACTCTTTTCTTGCAAGAAGCTCTTTATAAGTGCAGTAATCTATTTATGAGATTTTGCCTAAATTAAAATCAATAGACAAAGTTGCAGTAATCTAGTCCTAAAATGGAGGAAAAGGAGGCCACGTGCCACTATTGTCCTATTGTTTGATCATCTATAGAGCACATCAAATATTTTAACTTAGGTCTGGATCAGGCTTTAACTATGTGTATTGAATATAATAGACTCTATTCCTAATAGTAACATAAACGAGGCGAGGATAAACCAATAACGAAAAATTTGAATTTTTTTGAGGTCGAGGAAAATGTGTTTCTCATGAAGTAATGGAAGCGGTGTGTACACAATTTGAAATTTTTCAGAAAACAATGCTATTTAATTTAATTTGAGGCATACCTTCTGGGCCCTTCTGAAAGCACAATTTGTCTTCTTTCTGATGATATGCAATCTGGATTCATTAACTGGAATATTTATCATTTAATTGATGTTTTAGTAAGTATGGCCTAATTTTTATGCATCATAGCCTATTTCAGATGCAGTCAACTTTTGTCTTTGACAGAATTTTTGCGGTGATCCTTTTTGGACTTCATTCAGGCCGCATCAACATCCAAAACACAAGCAAATTTGGCGGGAAAATTTCGTGTTTCATACATTGAGTACTAGGAGTGTCAACAGTTTTAACGTTGCTTGGCAGAGAGCAAGATGGCTAGAACACAGGGAGCCCAAATTTTTATCAATCAGTAAATGGCCAACTACTCGTGTGCTGCGTCAAGCTAAAACTTGACACCGCCAAATGTGAAATCTCAGCGTCAGCGACAATGTCTTGCCTTAGTCTGATTTGCCGTTTACTTGTAAATGTGACAAGGGATCAAACCTTCCGATTTCATCCAAACTCGAAGATACTGTATGTAGTTTTTGTGTGCTGTGCTGGCTTGGCTCATGCTTTGCAAACCGAACACAAAAACTATCAACATGAAGCTCATTTATTCTTTAACAAGCTGCACTATAATTCGTTGAAGATAGTTTTAGGAAAACTTAATAATTGATGCTAAAACAAGAGGTTGTCATCGCCAGTTTTTTTTCAACCATCCGATGCACATTCCCTGGGTTTCGAGCTCGAAATTCGCTCGATTTCCGAACGCGAATTTCGAGTTCGAATCCCAGAGAAATGTGCATATCGGATGGTTGTTGGATAGCAAACTGGCGATGACTACCTCTTGTTTTAGCATCAATTATTACGTTTTCCTAAAACTAAATTCTACAAATTATAGTGCAGCTTGTTAAAGAATAAATGAGCCTTATTTTGATGTATTAAATTGTACTTTTTGTGTTCGATTTACTATGCCAAATAGCACACAAAAACTATTTTCGAGTTTGGATGAAATCGAAAAGTTTCATTCCTTGTTCCTTGTAGCACAACACTAGAACGGCATATCAAATACAAAACCATTGGTTATTGGCAAATCAGTGCTTTTTTCTCTCGTTTGGTCAGGCTGCTTGTAATTATGTACGCTGCAACCTCAAGTCTGGCGGTGCCGCCGCAGGAAAGCATGGTATGTCATCATAAGATTTTATGTATTTTGTGTTATTTATGAGCTGAGTATTTATGTTGAATTATTTAGGCCTAGGATTCAGTGGCGTAGTCCCGACGACGGTAGTTACCTTAAGGAAATACCACTAAGACCCCCTCCCCGCCGATTAGGGGCCCCCAACCAAATGAGTGTTCAAAAATCTTTTAGTCGATCGTTGTTTGATTCAGGTAATTTTAAGTCATCGAAGTTGAAGGCAGTTATTGCTACTAAATTATATTTTTCATGAAGCTTGTGAAGTACTAGACTATCCATTTCTACAACTTCGATGGTTTTATGTGAATGATTGGTACCCACTCACTGATAGGTTCTAGATTCGCGTTTGCTAATCTTACCTTGAATTACGAGGGCCCCAGATATCGAAATTCACTAAGGGCCCACAGGATCTTCGCTACCTCACTCCCACTGCTAGGATTTATTGTTAATGAATGAAACTGAAACTGAAACGGAAAGATTTTATCATTTTGTTTGAAGGGGTCAATTTATTGTACACAGTTTTATTTAGCATGACGCCGGTAATTGGCCATTACTGATTAATTGAAGGGGCAAATCACTGTCCAGAAATTTCGTACACTTTCTGCGAAAGTTATTTTTGTACGAGAAATCAAACGAGAAATTGTACGAGAAATCTCGTACAAACGAGAAATGCTTTTTCTCTCCTACAAATCTCGTACAATTTTTGAGGGAGCTCGGATTAATTCATTTGGGCTACCTGTGGCTGCTTTGTTTTGTTTGTGAAAATATGAAGCCCTTGCGAAAAATTGCTGCATGAACAGTACTGGATTTAAAAATCTTACATCATGGAAACAGCTATGGTGCCTCTAAATGTCGACGAAGAAAAGAAAAGAGTCGTACCAATATCTNCAGATNAAGTGCCCCTCCCCCCGGGTATAAGACTTTATCGCGCCACAAACACCTAGAAATTTGTTTGTTTTGTTGCAGTGTCGAAAATGTAAGAAGCCATTCTCGATATCAAATGCGCAAGATCCTGAATCAATCAAATACTGCGTTTTCTGCCGTCTCAAAGAACCTGTTAGACCTTTTACAGAAGAAGCCTTTGAAGAAATTGATATCTCTCCACGAAACTACTTGACTATGAAATGACATGACGTAGTCGTAGCCGGTAAGATTTTAGACTTAGATTTTATTGTCATCTATACTAGAGTGCTATTCGTTGTTTCAAATTATATCTGGTGGGCCAAAAAGAAGTTCACATGTTTGAAAATTCGTTATGCGGAGAATAGTTGAGATATTGGAATCAATCAAAGTTTTATTCCAGTTGATTAATTCCAATACCTGAAGTATTCTCCGAATAACGAAGTTTTAAACATGTGAAAGTTTTTTTTGGTCCACCCGGTATTTGATCAAAGCTTTGATGTTTCTAGTGAAGCAAATATTGCTGCATTTTGCGTTATCGAATTCATTTTACAGACAATTTTTGTTGCACATGAAAGCAGAATTATTTTTAAACCCTTCTAAAAGTGAATGGTAACTAAAACGTTTTTTTAGAACAAATTAAACATAAAATTCTAAGCCCAAAACGTGAGATAAATCACATGATATAAAAACAACATTTTTATGTCACACATAAATAATCCATATTTAATTTTGCGCTATTTTAGAAGTAAAATCTGTTTTACAATGCCAATGAATCAATCTATTACATATTTCATCATCACTATTTTCAGCAAATCAAACATATTGAAATGTAATTAATTTAAGGGTAACTGATTCATTTTTGCATTGCCACCGTAATTCGTAAACTTGAAACCGTAAATCCTCGAATAAGCCCCACCTTCGAATAAGCCCCTCTTGGAATAAGCCCCCACCTCAGACATTGTTTCAACAAATAAGCCCCCCTTTGAATATGCCCCCATGTGGGCATAAAAATGAATTTTAACACGAGGTATATATTCTTTGTCTAGATATCATGATTATCGGCGTTATATTTCAATGCTACACTTTTTATATATCACTTCCTGTGAATTCTAGTTCAAAATTGAGACATTTTTCATTTTTCTCCATACCTTTATCAGCTTGAATAGCAGTATGCCATCACTTGCATACCGTACTATTTAATAAGTCCCCCCCCCCCTGCTCGAATAAGCCCAGGGCTTATTCGACGATTTACTGTATTTAAGCAGTCATGACAAATCACTATTTAAATTATTATCCATGGAGTTGTAGTATTATGTTTGTAATGGAGGAGGCACATACTAGTATTGAGTATACAACATTCCGTGGAACGAAACATTGTATAGGCTTGTAAAGCAAACGGTTGATATGTAAATAGTTTTATAACGTCTTGAAGTTTTTATTGAAATTTATGAAGAATTAAATACTACAATAAAGAGTTTAGATGCCAAATCTTCTTAGCAATATACCTTTTTGCAGGGTGATTAAGTTCAGAGGTGGCTAGCTTGGAAGTGTTTGAAATGGTACACACAAATTTCTGCATAGTCTACCCTATATTGCCTAACGGAATATATGTCTGAAGTTGTTGGAAATTGTCCTGTGGTGTAATTATGGATTGTTTCTACGTTGAGAAAACAAACTACTCCGTGTGTCGTGAAGAGGTTTCCTTTGATTTATAGTGGTATTTGGCGTGCTAGAACACCTCTCTCCTTACATTCCCCTATCCATTGATCGCCTAAGCAAAGAAAAGCGACACATAATGCATTCACAGTACAATTATTTGATACTGTAGGGTATTTCTAGATCTACCATATTATTGCAATTTTGAAATAAAATAACTTATTTGAATGCTCTTAAACACTGTTGCATCTAGTACAGTACTGAATTGTAATTGAGAGCTTATACAACATGTTATCAACACACACGAGAATTAAGATATGTCATTGTTCGTGTTTGCCGTGTTCTTGTTCGTGTTCGTGTTTGTGGCTTGTCCAGCATATACCAGTTTAATTCAATGCGTAAGTGATAATCATAGAAATCAGCACAAGAATGAAATATCCCAAGTGGAATTTTGATCTGTCGGAGGTCTTTCTTTGGTAGACTTATTTTTACATAATGTTCCTTGGTCTTCGATATTTCTTCAAATTTGGCACTCCACTCTCTTGCACACAAAATTTCTCACACCATCCTGGAGGTTCGTTTCTGTAGTATTTCTGTCCAAATCCTCTCACAGCTATGTAATAGAGATAAGCTGCTAATTTGCATTTGTTGAAATATTTACTCTTTATCGGAAAAATTGAATTTTCTTGGTCGGTATTTGTTCTCTTTTCTTTCTCCCCTTTGTCAATTTTCTTCACTTTCTTTTTGGTCGTGACTTTCTGCGGCAATTTATTTTTGCTTTCTTTGTGAGCGTTAGTAGTTNCCTGGAGGTTCGTTTCTGTAGTATTTCTGTCCAAATCCTCTCACAGCTATGTAATAGAGATAAGCTGCTAATTTGCATTTGTTGAAATATTTACTCTTTATCGGAAAAATTGAATTTTCTTGGTCGGTATTTGTTCTCTTTTCTTTCTCCCCTTTGTCAATTTTCTTCACTTTCTTTTTGGTCGTGACTTTCTGCGGCAATTTATTTTTGCTTTCTTTGTGAGCGTTAGTAGTTGGCCTACTTTTAATCCCTTTCCCTTTGTTTTCATGAGAATGTGTGTGTTTTGTTGTGTGTTTTTCCTCTTCAACCCTTTTCGTTGGCTTCTGCTTCTTCCCTCCAATTTCACCATGTGCCCTCTCTACTTTGGTCGTCTCCAGTTTCTTTGATTCCCCATGTTTTTCCTCGCTGTTTGCAATAATTTGATGTTTGTTGTGTTGATTCTTTGCAAGATGTATCTCATGTGCACTTTTATGGCCTGAACCAGCATGTTTTGCAGTGTGCCCACTATCTTTCGTAGAACGTATCAAAGCATTCAGTTCTTTCAAAAGCCTTTCAATTTCTGCATACTTTTTAGTCATATCATCAACTTTCTTATCTGATATTTTATTCTCAATTTCTTCTTCTCTCACATGCGTTTTGACATGTGTAGCAGTTTTACATTTCTCTGATCCTTCACACCCACTGCCATTTTCTTTTAGGTGTTTCTCGTGATGATGCGTTTTAGCCTTTGATTTATGCTCTTGCTCCTTGGCCAAATTTTCTTTTATTTTCTCATGCTTACTCTTCGTTTTAGATCTCTTTGACTCATCATCATCATCATCTGCTTGTGCTACCTCTCTATCAATCTTTCCACCTGTCATCTCCTTTTTGTTTCCCCCACTCATCTTCTTTTGTTTATATAACTCTGATGCCCCTTTCTTCTTCATTTCGTCACTGTTACTTTCTTCGCGATTTTCTCTGATCTTACTTTCCCTCTTTTCTTTCTTCCTTTTCTTTGATTTCCCACCTTTTGAATCACGTGATTTATCATCCCCATCATGATACATCTCCCTATAATCGTCGTCCTCATCTACCTCAATCTTTGTCATGCCAGCTTTCTCCTTCTTCGCCTTCAGTTTGCTACCATCATCATGTTCCACAACTCTATTTTCACCACTGTCTTCTTCCTTCGTCTTTGTCTTCCTGTCGGTCTTCTTTTCCGCCTTATTCTCTTTCTTCCTTTTGATGTTTAAACCTGAGTCATGTGCCTCGTCAACTTCCTCATTATCTTCTGTCCCCTTCTTTTCATCCGTAATATCTTCCTTTCTGCTTTCTTCCATTCCATTATTTTCCTTCTTCGAATCAATCTTTTCTCTTTCGTCCCCAGCTGCATCACCTTTCCCACCCATTTTTTCATTGTTAGTATCCTTCTTTTTGCTTTCTTTCTTATTTTTCTTTTTGCCCCCATCTTCCTTGTCTCTGTATTCTCCACCACCATTTTCCTTATCTTTTTTTACCCAATTACAAGTGTCATCGTCATTATCACATTTCTTTANCTTTTGATGTTTAAACCTGAGTCATGTGCCTCGTCAACTTCCTCATTATCTTCTGTCCCCTTCTTTTCATCCGTAATATCTTCCTTTCTGCTTTCTTCCATTCCATTATTTTCCTTCTTCGAATCAATCTTTTCTCTTTCGTCCCCAGCTGCATCACCTTTCCCACCCATTTTTTCATTGTTAGTATCCTTCTTTTTGCTTTCTTTCTTATTTTTCTTTTTGCCCCCATCTTCCTTGTCTCTGTATTCTCCACCACCATTTTCCTTATCTTTTTTTACCCAATTACAAGTGTCATCGTCATTATCACATTTCTTTATTTTCATTGCAACTTTATCCTCCTTATCCCGTACTTTTGATTCTTCGTTTGCTTCCCGTTTCTGCGAATCACTTCCATCCTTTGACCTCCCATTTCTTTTCACCGATAACCCCTCTGCTGTCACCTCCGACATTTGACCAATCGCTTTCAAAACCTCTTTCTTAGTGGCTTCTAATTGTCTTATAAAAGAAGCTGTATCATGTTTTACCAGCAGCTCTTCGTGTCTTTGGTCTTTAAGTCCTGAATCTCCTTTAATCGACCTTTCACTTTTGCCCTCTTCTTCTTGATCTTTGCCTTTTGCTTCTTGGACTTTGACCTTTGCAGCTCTTTTCTTTTTAACTTCCTTCTTTGCATCTCCGCTGTGCTCTTTCCCATTTCCTTCGTTTCTATTTTCATTTTTGCCGCTGAGAGATCTCTTCACAACATTATGTTTGTGTATCAAGTCTTTCATTGCGCATGTGTAGTACATGTCATAGAGGAATCCCATGTCGCAATCGTTCCTTGACCAACCAAATTTGTTTCCCTAAAATTGTGAAAAATCATTAGAAAGTTGTTGGTGAACAGGACTCATTACCCAAGACTAGATATCAGCGCGATACATGGTAGTAGAAGCTTCAGCCAAAGTGCTAATTTTCTTATGATTACAAAACTTTTCTTCTTTCTGCAAATTTAACTTTGGAAGTCCTTAACTTGGTAAAATCGAACTGGTTCTATCAAAATTCAAGTTAATATAAAAGTATAACTAAAAAATGAAAGTCGTTTATTTTCATGTACTTCTCCTTTTAAAGTTAAATTTATGTTTCAGTTAAAGGCGGAATAGTGCTAACAAAGAATTTAAAAGTGGTAAAAGCTAAAGTCTGAAAGACTAAGATGTGGATCTAAAAAATCATAGATAGAAAATTATTGAAAATTGAGTCACGTCAAATAATCGTGGTCTAAGATTTGCCAAAAATGAGAAGACATGTATTTTTATTTAAATATTTTTTTATTTTTTATTTAATTTAATTTTTTATTTCAAATATATTTACCCTGGGGTACAATTCAGTTAACTAAAACAAACAACTGCTTTCCAATTGTCCCAGTAAAAAAAATTGATATTAAGCCTAAACATTTCCAGATATTAACCTATTTACAATTTCATATTAAAGTCAAAAAAGAAAAGAAAAAGGAAAGATTTTAGTCTCGATGCAGATGAGCTTTCCTAGAATATTGTCAATTCAAAGCTTTTAGTTTTGTTTTGAATGACTGGATCGATATCGATGGGGCTAATTTCATTTCCGAATCGAGTTTATTCCATTTGTCAGATGACTTTTGGCCATAAGCTGTCTTCATTTTTGGTACAGCAAGATTGCATTTAGTATTGCGTGCAAGTGGCTAATGCTGAATGAATGAACTATATAAACATGAACATCGGAAGATCAGAGAATTGCTAAAAATGAAGGCATTTCTTCCGGCATCTTATGACTGAAAGTTGCTAAAATTTGACGACAGTTAAAAGTGATGGAAGCTGAGATTTGAATGAATGAATGAATTTATTTATCAAATATTATAATCTCTTCCTGCCTTATTTTATAAAACAGGATAGGAATCTTTGCTGTTATAATTAAACTGTTTTCAAATATAGTCGTTAAATTATTATTACATTCATGATTCAACTTCCTTTATTGCGATGATATGAAGAAATAGGTATTCTATTCTTTAACAAAGAAATGAAGACGTGAAGACGAAATGAGAAACAGTTGAATATGAAATTAACAAACTTCAAAAGCACCGCAGCTGCTTGAGATCCAGTTTGGATATTGTTATAGAAGCATATTTAGCTGTGATATCCTGTGCAGAAAATTTTTTCTGTTTTTACCGCGAAGCAAATAATATTTTTTCTTAATTGAGGTATTCTAGTTAGCAGATTTCTAAGGCAATGTCGAAACCAGATTTTCCTACGAACAAAGCCTTTGGTGTGGAATAAAGCTCTGCAAATGTTCTTGTATAATTCAATTCAATCCCTTTCAAATCCTAACTTTCAGAACTTCTATTTGGTTGTACCGCTGAGAAGCTCGAGCTTCTTCCCCGATTTGGAGCAGACACATTTCACTTGATTCGTTCAGATTGTACATGGAGTCCCCAAAATGGACAAAACAATTTCATGAAAATATTCTACCTAAATTACATAGTATATACGTCCCAAATTACAGAAGAAAAGCCCTTGGTGATTAAATATAATATCGAACAATAACATGCATGAGGCTGCTATGGGGACAGTACATATCTACGTAGATGATGCATGCGCTGAGAATTAGCCTCTGCGACGTTGTATTATTTGTTATCCAAAAAGTCAAGCGTTGAAGTGCTCTTTGCAACCGGCATGCCTTGCACGTGCTATTTCTTTGCTGTCGGCCATTTTAGTGGACCATTGAAATGGCGACCACAAAGGTACCACGAAAGGATGTATTCACAAAGCATGCCGGTTGAAAAGGCCCCTTTAACGGGTGTTAACGTTGCCTTCGCCTTGCTGATAAAGAATTCTACATGTGAGAGTCCACACTTGAAATATTGAATGAACCCTTAATTTTTCTAACGAAGCTTAATCCCGCTTTCCAATTTCTCATTCTCTCTGGGTCACCGATTTCACACTGGTAACAACACCATGCTAAGTAATAGTAACCACAATCGCAAATCATTAATAACCATGCTGATCAGACTGAACAGTTCTCCACCAATGTCACTTCATCAAATTGCTTGGTAATTACGAAAAACAGATGGCTTCGTTAATGATTCACAAGGCATAACAATACAATACTGACATCTGCTATGTTTGTGATTATCCCTACAAGCTTATCCTCTCAGGTCTAAAGTTTATTCATTCTTCATCCAAGGATTAGTCATTTTCTACTCATTTTCCCCCATCGACAATGCTAACTTCTTGTGTATTTTGCTCTTCAATCATCAGGCCCTCTATTAATTTCATCATATTTGCGAATTTTGTTCTCGAAAGCTTGCTCTCGTGGACTTTTAAGGGCTCAGACAAGAACGAAGTTTATGGTGATTAATGTTATGTTTTGTTTGCAATCGAAAGAACTTTAATAGCATGCTGCCTTCATTGTAAATACTATTAATACTATACAGCAAACTCAGGGATTGTGGCTTTTATTTTTATTCAAGGCTTCATACGAATTTAGCTTCCATGAGGTTCTTAATTAAGAAACTACAAAAGATGAACTACACAAGGCCTGGAGTTTTATAATCGATTTGTGTGAAATCGTAGCCAGTCTGAGATCTCCTTGCTGTGTTTTTGTGTTTAGCAGAATTTTAAATGGGTTTAACCGATTTTGTTGTTTGGAGGGTCAATGAGGCTATTTTATTTCTTTGCTGCAGTAAATTATCCAGCAGATCTTCAAATCATCTATTTTCATGATGTTACATAAGCAATGAAAGCACACCACAATTTTACTTCAGATTAAACCTCAGGGGGCCACGGTGCAAATTTTTTGAGCTTGCAATACTGTTGCATTGCATGTGCAAGTGAAAATTGCCCCGTGGAAATTTCATTATTTCCATGCAATGCAGCAGATTTTCCTGGGAAAATTGCTGCAGAAAAACTGATTTTTTTCAATTTTGCGGTGCAACATTTTTCGTGTTGCAAGTGATATGCCGCATCTTTGCACCAAGTTTCCTCCTATGGTACACGGATTAAAGTTCTCACGCATGCAATGGAACAAAATTGCATTGCACGCATGCGCCGTTGCCCCCTGAGTGTTTGGTGGATTTCTGTCGGTAATTGTAAAGAAGTTTAATTAATTCGCTCGTATTTTCTCTAGTGGTTCATGCTGTTCTAGAAACACAGAGATTCTTCAGTAGCTTTAGAAAACCTCTTTTGAAACGTTGCTAGTAATTCAAACAACTTAGTGAGGCTTGTCCCAAGAAATGGTACATCAATTGAATATTGTTTGGCCTTTTCTAGGTGTTCCAAACAATTGTTCCAAAATAAAGGCAGCAGACTTGAATTGGACTATTGACAGATTCACTGATGGATCTTATTATATCAATGAAATTGGCCTCTTTCTCTTTAAAGGGTCTGTTTCAACCAGCATGCTTTGCACGTGTCATCTCATTGTTGTCGCCATTTTCATGGGCCATGAAAATGGCCACAACAAAGCAGTGGCGTAACAGAGACACCTGGGGCCCTTAGGAAATTGGTGTGAATGGGGTCCTTTCGCAGTGACTATGAAGCGATCACATCACAGGGGCTATGAGAGAAGCGAAGACAACTCTAAGGGGGGTGTGGGGGTATTCCTGGGAAATTTTTTGAGACCATGGCCTTTAGAACATCAAAAGACTGATTATGGTGCCATAGGAATTCATATGTTAGTGTGCTGTCAAACATTTTCCAAGCAAACTATAATTCAAATCATGTACGACGAAAAGTTCCTGAATTAGATAACTTCAGAGAATACATAAGATATCTGAGTCATAAAGCAGGGAACGCATACAGTTGTGAAAACAGACATAAAGAAAACTGAGTAGGAACATCCTACATGCTAGCAAAGGTTTTTTAAATGAGTTATGGTCTTTTTGCACACATCGTGAAAAAATTCTTTTGGGGCCCCTTTTGGTCGGGGGCCCTTAGTTTTCGAACTAAGGTGCCCTAAACTGCGTTACGTCACTGATCCAGGGTTTCAAAATGATACCTAACTATCCAATTAATTCGACAATCCTAACTGAACAGCACGTTTTTTGCAGTTTTTCGGCAATTCGATGAAATCGACCTTTGGCTAATAACTGACTTCTAAGAAAGCTAAAGCATGCAAAATTATAAGTAAAAATATTAAAAATTAAGTTGAAGCCCTATTGAGACGTATGATTAAAAATTTTACGATTTGGCTTTATTTTTGTTGCAATATGATTTTTCAAACAACGGATACATTTTTGACTCACCTAGCAACTTCAAGATTTATTTAAGATTTAACCAGCTTCTTGCTCCTGAAGTGGTTTATCAACAAACATAAAAAGTAAAAGCACTGCAATTTGAATATCTTAGCCAGCTTCATTTACTCTAGCCTGCGTCACAGTCCATACATTTACTCCAAATCTTGAATTTGAATGTAAATTGCCAAAGACACTTCACTCATTCATTAACTTAGCGAATACTGGAAGACAACAGTGATGTATGGATCTGACACGTGTTTAACGATGCTGCTACTAATTGCAAGACAGGAGGACATGCACATTGCAAGACTTCGAATCAATAAGGTACAGGTACTGTTTATAAGCTTTTAAAATTCAAATCTAGAAATGAGGTTCTTTTTAGACTTACTAAATGAGGCATACGTTTCCGCTCTTTCGTTATACACATCTTCGCTTCGACTTGGTAGTATTCAGAGATGGACGGCGTGAGCTGTTGTTACGCCTAGAGAATCCACGCCCAGATAGTTCAGTTGTTGGGACATCTGACATGTTTGTGGTTTCGAGTCCCATCTTCATTTTTTCTCTTAAACTTCGTAGTAACTTATGTAATATCGTGAGCAACATGACGCAAAGTATGTATCAATGTGAAGTGTTCATCAATCGTGAGCCACTTTAACACATTGTTTATATATGTATGAAATTTATTTTTAATTAGTAGTGATCCACCCTATCGCTGATCCATGACTTTAAGTTTTTATTAGCAGTGAGCCACCTTAAGTGCTGATCCTCTGCAAGCGTAAACATACAGAGGAAAAGCCTTTTCCTCTCATGGGCCCTCGTGAACATATGCAAAAATTACGTGAATCTCAGACGATAAATTCGCCTCCTTAATAGACGATTCCGGAAAAGATGGCGTCGGGGGGCATTTGACCAAGATGCATTGCGTTCTATAATGGAATCAACAGTGATTGTATAGAAATTCGATCATCAAACGCAATGCATCTTGGTCAAATGCCCCTCGACGCCATCTTTTCCGGAATCGTCTATTAATCTTGTCAAAGAGTTTTTAGAAGGTTGTTTCAATTTAGATTTTAGAAATTTAAAGATTTTATGCTTGTGCATTTCTAACCAAATTGCAATTCCTTTACGTTGTTTTCCTGTTTATTTTATCATATCAGTTCACAAAATGCTTCCAGAAAGTTCCAAAGTCCGTGTGAGACGTTTAAGGATATCCTCGATACTCCTGAAGCAGAGCAGAGCATAAAATCCTTATTTAGTCATAGTCCTCAGTGTGTGGAATTATGCAGCAGCCTCTTTATTTACCTAGTAAGATGTTTGAGCAACGAGGTAGACTGATGGAATTTGATTTTGATAGTTGTTGAGCTAAATTTTTGGCAAATTTAATCAAGGATTTTCGGTATATTTTGGAAATTTTGAGATGAAACATTTTCTATGAAATTGCTTGTAATTTGAGAAAGATGTTACCGATTTTTCACACTAAATATTTGTAACTGTTGATGCATTATGTATAAAAGTGTTATCAGTTTATAAGAGCCTTGTAGGTATTTTGGCAGCTACCGGCTTTCAAACATCTAAATATTTTTCTGGCTCACCCTGTACATCTCTGGGAAATGCCTGTAGAAATACAAAGTGATTGAACACATGTCTTCTTCCAAACCTCAGTGTTTTTAGGTTGGTTAAGCCAAACTCGAAGATTAT
Organism: Aurelia aurita; assembly: GCA_004194415.1. Taxonomy (NCBI): domain Eukaryota; kingdom Metazoa; phylum Cnidaria; class Scyphozoa; order Semaeostomeae; family Ulmaridae; genus Aurelia; species Aurelia aurita. The sequence goes on along the minus strand of REGM01000002.1, from coordinate 536,589 downwards.
GGAGGTTGCAAGAATTCAGGAGAGTTCTAATCGGAGATTCGAGCTAGATTGAGAGACAAGAGACTCTTGGAACACTTCTCTTTACTTCGCTCTCTGTTTCATCCTGTCACAAAGAGAAATAGAATAATGAGTTCACTTACGCATCGATAACACACGTCATGCCGGTTGCAAGCTGGTTTGAAGACAGCTCGATATGGAAATGAATTGTTGAACGGAACGCTACAACCATCCACTTTATTATGAGCGATACATTTCTCAAATTCTTTAAACTTATGCTGGTTTGCAGTCACTTTTAATGATATCGCCAGCAGCAATAAGAATTCTGCTAAAATATTCCATCTGAACTCCATTTTGAATTTGATCTTCATGCAAACTGTTCACAATGCGGTTTGCCTCACTACTACTTGACTTCGTCACCTCATGAATTATGTACAGAAATCTTCCCTTCATCCAATAAATAATGCATTTTGTTGAATCCTTGCATTTGCAGCATCAGTTACTCAATTTGAATTTAATGTGTTGAAGGATTAAATAAACATCATCCTTCATTTACGACGAGCAGCACCTTTTTTATTTCAATAGATTTGATTTGAATGTCATAAGCATTCAATATGTTCTTGATGATCATGCATTTACAGCATCAGTTAAATAAACTTCATCCTTCATTTACGACAGGCAGCACATTTTCATTTAAAAAAATTTCGTGTTAAACATGATAAGAATTAAAAAAGTTTGCAATAATTTCAATATTTTTAGGATGGATTTAGTAAATAATGTATCCTTCTTTTCGACCAGCAGCCCTTTTTATATTTCAATACATTTCATATTAAATGTAATAAGCAGTTAAATTATTCACACATTTGCAGCATAACTACCTTATTTGAATTTAATGTTTACCATAGATTTAGTAAACTTTATCCTTCATTTACGATCCAGAGGCCATCTCGTCTTTCGATAAATTTCATACCAAATGTGATAAGCAGTAGAAAATGTTATCAATAAAAATTCATTTGCAGCATAAGTATAACTTTATTTGAATTATTAATTTTTAGAATAGATTTTGTAAATATAATGTGCTTATTTTCAACCAGCTTTAAAGTTTTGGAATATAAGGGTGTGCTCGATTGATTATTTCTTTGCAAGGGTACCTGATCTTGCGGAAATGAGGAGCTCTCCGCGCTCATCAGAGTGGAAATCAAAAGCTATTAATTCATTGTTCTTGTATGCAGAAGCGTTATATATGCTTCTGATAACGTTAGCAGGGAATATAGGGATCCCCATTTCTATGGCTATCTCGATGGCTAGAACTTGAAAATTATCAAAGCATAGTGTCTCTAAGCAGTTCACTTTAATTGCTTCAATTCATATATTTTGAGCCATTTTTATTTTTTATATGAGTCCATTCCTTTTCTAGGCGTGTCAACCAAACTATGAAAATTTCCTGCAAGGTGTTAGTGGGTCATTTGAAGGTTCCTTTTATCTCGCGCCCCCGCAATTTCTTTTATTTTACAGCATCATTACATGAAGTATTTCATGTAGACGGCCTAGCCCATTTTGCATGGCTCGTGTTGTCGAAGAAACGAATATTTGTATTCTCTTTGGTCCTGTTAAACTAACAGCCTTCAGTTATATTACAACATGTCTGGCCCATCAAAGAAGAAAGGAAAGGCGGAAGCCTCTCAAGAACAGATAATTATGAAATTTAATCAGCTGCGGCAAGAACAGCGAATGCTTGCGAGTAAGTATGGAGAGCTGGAAATGGATGTCTCTGAACACAATGCAGTCATTGAAACGTTGAAGAATGTGGATGGAAGTCGAAAATGTTTCAGAAGTGTAGGAGGAATTCTCGTTGAAAGAACTGTGAAAGATGTATTGCCAGCTCTAGAGAATAACAAAGCTCAGATTGAGGGTTTATTGGAAAGACTTGAAAACCAACTGAAATCTAAGGGTGAAGAACTGGTAAAATTTAAAGAAGAAAATAATATCAAATTGAAAGGAGAAAGAGACACTGGTAGTGGAAAAGAAGAAGCTGCTTCTGGCTCAAAAACATCCTCAGGAATTCTAGTTTCAAAGTGATTTATTAACAGTGGAAAAGAGTCATGTTTGAACCAAAAAAAGGACAAAACAACCAGATTGACTGACAGAATTATTGCATCTTCCAAGCATTTTGATGTTGGTGAAGAAATTACATTTCTTTTGACTGACACTGCAGTTTCATATCAAGTCATATGTTCTAAAAATAGCACACTGTGTTAACTTATATATTTCTATGTGATATTAAATATAATTTACAGAAAGCAAGGTGTTTTCTTTGCAATTCTTAGGAGAGGTTGCACTGAGGTTTCATGTCATTTATTCATTGGACCCCCACCTGTTCCTTTCCTGCTTTTTTTACTTGTTGACTGAGTTAACGAAATAGACTTGGGGCAAGTCTGAGCAACCAGCAGCTATTTTCTTAGCCCGTAAGAACCAACTGCAAACAGAATTTTATTACAATTTATGGAGTAAAAATTTGGAATGAGAATCGAAGAGAAATTCAAACCCTAAAAAGTAGAAAATGTTTTGTCAAGCAATACAAACTTTGCAATTAAATAGTTAACAATTAATTTTTCATCTGTTTTACCCTATTCCACTCAAATAGACAACTAAATATCAATCAAATTCTTCCATCAATGAAGCACATATACTGATTTTTTTTAATTTGAATCATTCTGTTTTTTCCTTATTTCCCCCTTATTTTTTTACACAATTATTCTTAGTGTTATATGAAAAAGAAAAATTCATGGATTCATTGACATATCAAAGCTGGACAGGCAAGGGGTACCTGGCTGTAAAGCTCAGAGTTCTTCCTATGGATCCTAGGTATCTTGTTGCCTTTAGCTCAGTAGTCTTTTTATTGTATCCTCGATTAAATGTGTTAGTTTTTACAGCTACTATAGACAATCACTGCAGAATTAAAATCTTGAATTTTGATAAAAGAAACCTTGACCACAAAAATATTCAAAAGAAAATGCATGCAACTTGAACCAACATGAATTTTCAAAATTTATGTTATCTTTGTGCAGCAGTAATGCCTATGATATGGTAGCTCTTATTTTGTCATGTTTTTATCATTACAAAATGATAGATTGTTTCATCACAATTCAATGAATGGCAGATTCTGCTATGGTATGGTGCAAAGTACAACTCTATGTAAAAATTTACAAAATAAACCACTTTATAAGAAACTGCTGGCCAGTTGTGGCGCCAGGAATCTTCCGACGGAGGGGCTGGAACAGGGGCGGCGCTGAGGGGTATTCAAGGTATTCACTGAATACCTATTTTTTTGCAAAAGTTTCCTAAAAAATTCTAACCTTCGATAATATGTTTCCTGTAACAACAAACCCTTGTGCATGCGATGCTGAGTTCGGTGAAGAGACCCTTTTATGATGTCAGAAATGACGCACAGACTATATTTACTTTCTCTTTATCCCAAAGAAAGTGGATAATTTATCGCTAATCCGTTGAGGAATGTTTTTCTATAGCGAATATGATAGATATTGATTTGAGGGATTCTGATGGCTCCGTGGGCCGCGAGGTATTCATGGCCCATCTTGAATACTAAATCTTTGCATGATCTTTGTTTCTGTTGCCCTTTGTGACGTCGGCTTCCATTCAACATTTGGTCTCATAACAAAGAGTTTCTGAACCGAACATATTCAGTTTTCATTCTGAATACCACGGCGAGGTTCCCTGTGTCTTCGCTTTCGACTATCGCTGTGTGTGATGGATCGGGTTTTGGGAAACGGGTATCGTTGGGCTGTTCCCCAAATTTTTTCTTTGCGATCGGAACAAAGAAATCAACTCAGTCACGAGCAGCGAGCAGCGTCTGCGTTTAAAAAAAGATAGCAGACCTTGCCCCAGAATAAAGTATAAGGGAAGGACGAGCCAGTCTGTATATGAGGGTACTCCGAGGATATGCGGAGGAGAAACTGGGGAAGGAAAGAGCACATACTTTTGCTGGCCTTGTTTAGTCATGGGAGATATATCAACGGTAATTTAGTTGTTTCATTAGACCACTGATAGTGTTTTTAACCTTGTAGTAGTCATTTGCGAGTGCATTATAGTGATTATAGTCATAGGCTATAAAGGGGTCCATGATTATTCGAGTTTCTAATATCTTGAATGAAAAGACTTTCAAATTCTATTAGATTTACTGCATAAAACATTGAGCATTACCAAAAAATGTAGCTGCGAGCTTCAAAACGCTGATACGAACGCTTTTTGAGAAGATTAGGTCATTCTTGGGGGCCGTGATATTCAAGTCGAAATCTCAATACCTTGCCTTTTTGGTGGCTTTCCGAAGGCGGCGAGTCGCCGTGAGTTTTGATTGCAATATGATCTCTGATGATAACGGTAACCCTTGCGGTTTAAAGCCCAAGGCCCGTTCTCTTCATCCCTTCCTATTCCTCCTGTTCACCTGAAGCGTTCTACTTACAGTTTTAACTGGGCTCCCCAAGCACGAGAATTTTACTGTTCTTTTTCAAACTCTGTTTGAAGTAGCATGGAATTTCCATCAAAATTAACATTGAGATATTTAACTTTTTAGTAAATTTCATGCCATTGGTTTAGAGTAGCCTTCAACTAATGGTTTATTTTCAAAGGGCCATGTGCTTACATAAATAAATACTAAGATAACTTTTTTATCATAGCAAAGAAAACATTTCTGTGTTTCTATCATATTTGTAGATGAAGGCGTCATTTGTGCAAAGGACTGGTTACAATTCTGCAGGGTTGAATCTTTCCTATCTTGCTGGCAGCCATTTTCACAGCTTAATGTTTTATCTTTTTAACATCCAAATAAAACTTGAAAATAAAGTTCAAGATGCACTTTTTCCTGCTATTTAGAGAAAATCCAGGGATGTAATTGTCACAAAATGCAATTCTTTCCAGGGGCTTCGCCCCTGGACCCCAATGTGGGGCTTACAGCGCCCCCCATACCCCCAGCTGGATTGGTAGCTTTTGAACAATTCATGCAAAACGAATACCTAAAATATTTGGCTCCCAGCCGCCCCTGGGCTGGAACTTCCGACAGGGGGGCTAAAATGGCAAAAAACGCTGTTTTCGTACGTCATTTTGCCAAGTTTCCTCCGACAATAACCCACAATTTCCTCTGACAGGGGGCTATAGCCCCCCTAGCCCTCTCCTAGCGCCACCCCTGCTGCTGACTGACATTTGGTTGAAATAAAAATCAAAGATTTCAAATATGATTTTGTTGTTATTTACACTTCATCTTTGCTAAGAAATGCAAATTGTCAAATATTGATGCCAAGAAGTGTTTTCCAAATTGATAGTAAGATAAAAAACAGCATGAAACTCAACAGGATGATTTTTATTTAACTCCACTTTCTTTTATTCTTGTGTGGATTATATAGCCATGTAAAGACAATAGAACTAGACACAAGCATAGAATTTAATTGCAGTGGCTTGAGCCACGCTTGTATGCTTAGAAGTCTGAATGCCTTCAATGTATGAATTCAGTGGCGGAGCCACGGGGGGGGGGGGATGGGGGGACAAGTTTTTCTCCGAGGTCAGTCTTTCAATTCGTCCAAATCCATTGAGAAAATGTCTAAGGAGGGGTTAGATAGTTATCTCTAGGGTCGTTTCAAGTGGTCTGGAACACAGGCTACCCACATCATTTTCTTCATTAAAAGAATATACTGCTACATGTTCCCAACGTTGAACTAAGGCTCGTGCTGCAGATTACAACTAATCGATTTTTAAATCCCCAAATCACCTCGAAAATTTTCTCTTTGTCCATTCATGTGGAGTCTCTTGAAAAATTGATCGATGTTTTGTTATCGTTTTCAGTGTTTTGGAGACTGAAAATTTTAAGAAACTCGATTACAGTTCAAGAAAAAGAAGGCTAAAAATTTTACAAAAATTCTTTAATCTAATAATGAATTTTAGCAAAGATTAAGTCATAAATCTTCAAAATCAGTCCAGTGAACGATTTATCGTGGTCAGTCAAAAGGTAACAGGTGTGATCAGGGCTAGCGATGCTAATTTAGCTCCTATCAATTCGCAATAACTTTTAAGTTAATCCTGAAAAGTTAACTTGAACATAGGTGCCATGTTTATTGATATTGGTGCTTCCAAAGTTGAAATATTATTCTTTAAGGCCCTTTTTCAGCGAAAAGGGGGCCCTTTTGCCATATTTTGAGGGGGGCCCACCGGCCACTGAATGGACGGTATATACCTTGTCACAACGTCAGCATGTAATGTGTACTGAAGCGGAAACCAGCCTCGTTGTCAAACTCATTAATGGCGCGAAATAATCAATAATGAGGTATTAATGGCGGAGTACGGAAGCAAGAAATTGTCAAAGAAATTGAAAGTTTGCAGTTTCTTATTCTGCCCGCATTCATTGCCCATAACCGCGAAGAAGTTGCTTCCTGTCGCTGTGTTATAAAGAGATGGATCCTGTTGGGAATTTGAAAGCATTGGAAGAGGAATGTATGTGTTCAATTTGTCTTCATAGAATAAAAGATGTAGCAACACTGAATTGTGGACACAGCCATTGTGGTCGTTGTCTGGAGCCACTGGTTCGCCCTCTCCCATTTCTGCAAGCAAATCAAGAGCGAAAGGCCAACATAACATGCCCTATTTGTCGTGAGGTCCACCATTTTCATAGAAATGAGACCATCCAAAGCCTGCAACAAGATGCTGCAATTGTCTCCAAGTTGGCTGTGCTGGAGAAAGCTCGGCCTAAAGCCAAAGAAATTGTGCTTGAAATTTGCCAAAATTGTCGTTTCACTGACCATAAAAATGCTGTTTACAAATGTCTCTCCTGTGATGCCTCCCTTTGTCAGGAGTGTTTAGATAAACACAACAGTCAAGCAGAGAGAAAAGAGCACTTTATTGTACTCCTAGAAGAAGGAGAAAGCGGAAAGAGCATCCTCTTATGTAAGAAGCATTCACTCCATTTGAAGTACTTCTGCAATGATTGTCAACGACTTATCTGTACAGACTGCGTCCTTGGGGAACACAGGCAACATAAAAATTCAACACTTGATCAAGGACAACGCAACATGTATCGTACAATTAAATATTATGTTAGCTCTACAAGTCCTAAGTTCAGAAATGGTGACAAGAAAATGCATGAAACATTTTCTAATTGCCTGAAAAAATTTGAGGGACAAGAGGAAGTATTAAGAAAAACTATCAAGGAAAGAAAGACAAATATTTTAAGGCAAGTTACGGAATCCTTGGATTCAGTTGAACAACAATTAATGTCATCATATCATAAGAAACTTTGGGAATTTCAATCAAGCTTGCAGCCAAAGATTGACGCAATTAGAAGAAAGCAACAAAAGGTCTCAAGCATTGATAGAACTCTTGAATCTGCCTGCAAAGAAGACGACCTGTCATTCCTAGTAAAGGCAGAACATTTGAAGACCAGTATTAAGAAAATAGACACGGAAGGAATCACAGAATTGAAGTATGGGTTAGAGCTTGATGTAGAACTCGTTACAAAAGAAATGACGAAAGATCACTTATTTGGTATTGTGAAATATGTAATTGGTGATCTTAAAATTCATGATGTGATGAAAGGAACATCGGAGGTTATCCCAATACAGTTAGAAGAGGGGGCTACCAGAGTCGACAAAGAGACCATGTGTAAGATGTCTGATGATGAAAATGAAATCATGAAAATGATCGACGAGAGCCGGGACCCTACATCGTCAAACAAACAAACAAATGGTGGGAGGAATGGTGACCATAGCAAAAGTTCATCAACGAAGTCAGTTGCTCCAGGTTCTAGTACTCAGACTAGAGGTAAAAATGAAATGCACATGTAAAAACATTACATTTTGACCCTTTAAAAAATTTCTTGATTGAAGCAAATTAATGGATAGCGCTTGGAAACAGTACTTGATAAAAGCAAATCATATTCTGACAAGGGATCATTTTCTGCAATTATCAGACATATGGTTCTTTCTTTGGTTATTTATACAGCTTTTCAAAGGCAGAACACTGCCAAAACACTGTCTGTGTATTTGGTTGGTCGTTGGGCTTAACCAATGATGTCCAGCATTTTTCTGTCCTTTCTCAACAACCTTTGCTATTAGAAGACTNATGTAATTGGTGATCTTAAAATTCATGATGTGATGAAAGGAACATCGGAGGTTATCCCAATACAGTTAGAAGAGGGGGCTACCAGAGTCGACAAAGAGACCATGTGTAAGATGTCTGATGATGAAAATGAAATCATGAAAATGATCGACGAGAGCCGGGACCCTACATCGTCAAACAAACAAACAAATGGTGGGAGGAATGGTGACCATAGCAAAAGTTCATCAACGAAGTCAGTTGCTCCAGGTTCTAGTACTCAGACTAGAGGTAAAAATGAAATGCACATGTAAAAACATTACGTTTTGACCCTTTAAAAAATTTCTTGATTGAAGCAAATTAATGGATAGCGCTTGGAAACAGTACTTGATAAAAGCAAATCATATTCTGACAAGGGATCATTTTCTGCAATTATCAGACATATGGTTCTTTCTTTGGTTATTTATACAGCTTTTCAAAGGCAGAACACTGCCAAAACACTGTCTGTGTATTTGGTTGGTCGTTGGGCTTAACCAATGATGTCCAGCATTTTTCTGTCCTTTCTCAACAACCTTTGCTATTAGAAGACTTTGTTTGGGGAAAATTTGAAACTCACATGCCACCAAATAAAATATGGATGTGAAAGGAAGTGGGAATTTCAGTCGTTGCTTTTATTCACAGTTAGTAAAATTTAGTAGATTCTTAAAGAGACACAATCGCCTAAAATTTAATTGACCGAGATTTAAGAAAAGAAACTTACAACCCAAGAATTATTCTTTGTCCTATGCGCACGTTCCGTAAAAATGTGTGGGTATGAAAATTTCATTTTTCCTTTCCTTTCACTGTTTTCCCATACTTCTAGAAGTCATACGAAAAAATTAATTAAATTTTCGGAATTTGCAAAGTCTCTACTTTATGCACGAAGAGTCTCGTTGAGATTTTCGGACGCAAACGTTTGCGATTGTGTCTCTAAAGAACTTACTAAATGCTAGAACTTCAAATAAGGACCAGTGAGTCAGAAAGTAACCCTTAGTATTTGAAGATTACTGAATCAAGTTCATGATTTTCATTCAAAAATTGTAATAAGCACTTCAACTTGAATTTTAAATATGAATTTTGCCACAGGTGGCACTGGTGGATTCATTGAAAATATCAAGCAAAGAGATTCTAAACGATCATACAAAGAAACTAACGAGAGAGGAGCAAATGATGCAAAGAGAGCTAGACTTGAGGACAAGACTGACAAAGGGTTTTCGACAAAGCCAAAACCAGAAAGTGAATCAAAGAACAATTCTAATGGTAATTCTAGAAGCTTGCCTAGTTACAGATCAAGAAGATCAGAAGAAAATAATATTGCTTCAATAAACACGACCCCAAAACGGCATTCAAGTTCCAGAGTTAGCATGTCCCCAAGACGATATTCAAGTTTTTTTTACGAGTCAAGGTCGAACCACAGAAATGATGGTGCGTCTAGAAAAAATTGTGCTCGAAATCCAAGAAATAGAGCAAGACAACGTTCAGAATCGAAAGAGGCACCTTATCGACCTGAAAGTCCAAATGACGGTTCAAGTGAAGGTAATTTAATTAACTGTGTGTACGATATTGTTGCATTAGGTTCTGCTTGTAAGCATAGCCTCCAAATTTAAAAAAAACATTGCACGGATGGTTAATGCATCTTTCATTTGATTATATGGCTTGAAAGGAACTTCAGGTACGCTGCTATAATCCTACATGTAGCATTTCTAATATCTTGATTATTTTCAGATTTATAACGAGGATTGCGACGAATATCATTTTCTTCATATTTGGTCCTTCAATTCATATTCAGGTTGTGACAAATAAGAGCGACAAATTCAAGTTGACATTTCCATAAAAAAAATTAATTATTGTGACAAATCCAGTTTGATTATTTATGTAAGACTAGTCCATGGTTTTATTGATGTTTCGAAGCAGTACTGTGCTTCATCTTCAGAATACAAAGTTAGAGAAAGCGCGAGGCTATATTTATACGTATAAGGAGACAAACAACAAACTAAAAGTGCATGATAATAATTCCTACGTGAAAAGTAAATGAAGAGGCACGCCCGAAGGACAATACCTAAAACAGAACTAGAGGAATGGAGGACTGCTGGGAATTAAGCGAAGGACGATCACGTAAAATAAGTAGACTTTCATGAATGAGCAGATCGAAATCATTGTTAGCTCTGTCCAACACTGAGAAATCTTCCAACGACGCGGCATGACCTGATTGGTTGATGTGGTCCCAAATGGCAGAAGAACTTACTTTAATTTTCTGACCTGCTTTATTGATTCCCAAATGCTCCCTGCAGCGTGTAAGCAAATTACGAGATGTTTTTCCAAAGTACGAGGCATTGCAGCCAGGACACTGAAATTTGTAAACAACAGAGGAGCGAATGAGAGCTGAACAGCGGTCTTTAAATGGAAAAAATGATTGAATGCGTTTTGGAGATCGAAAAATAACCTGAAGTTTAATACCCGGATAACATTGCTTAATTATTCTATAGATTTTAGTTTTGATCTGCAAACTATACCTGCCTAGATATGGCATACAAAACAATAGGGCCGTTTTGGCTTCTTGAAGGGCAGGGGGCCTGGGTGCAAACCTTTTATCCAGAAAGGATTTAATAATACGATCTGTCAGCGCCTTAGGAAAACAATTTTTGGATAAGATCTCTTTAATTCGGACAATTTCCTCATGAAAATGTTGATACGATGAGCAAATATGGAATGCTCGATAGACTAACACACTAATCAAGTTAGTCTTGTATATATCGGGAGAAAGGCTGGCGAAATCTGTGTAAAGGCCAGTAAATGTCTTTTTCCTGTACAAACTAGTAGAAAAGTTGGCCCCATCGCGTGTAACTAGAACATCCAAAAATGGTAAAGTGTTTTCCGACTCAATTTCGGTAGTGAAATTGATATTAGGGTGCTGACAGTTGATATACAGCGGTTTTCTTTTTATTCAAAGAACTCGTGAAAAGTTTTGAAAAAAATTAAAATAATCGTAGATCCTAAATCAAAATATGAAAAACGGTACAATCTTCAAGAAAACAATAGTTTATGAAGGTCTATAATATGGTGGTAAGCAAAAATCTGTAGCTTTTCTAGTTTACGATTTAGCAATTTGATGAAGTCACATTCTTAAAACTGGCCCAAGCAAAGAAGACGCTGTAATTCTGAAAATAATCAAGATATCAGAACTGCTACATATAGTATTATAGCAAAGTACTTGAAGTTCCTTTCAAGACATTAAATCAAACTGAAGATGCATTAACCATCCGTGCAATGTTTTTTTTAAAGATGCCAAACATTTGGAGGCTATGCTCTGCTTGTAGTAACATTTTCCAGTCACTTATTTGCTTGCAGAAAAGGGATGCTGCTCCAAAGTAGAAACTGATTCCATTTTTTAAAATAATTGGTCTTGAAAACAATGGTAATTTTCGATTTCTGTCTTGTGGGAATCATGTTTTGAAATCAATTAATCAATCAATCAAGCTTGCTTCAAATCGTTTCTGAGATATCTAAGCTTTCTAGCTTTCTGGCAGAGTATCTCGTACATTTTTGATGAAGCAACAGCTATAGACAGCAGTTACTGTCGAGTCCGGAATAGGAGAGTCTGGAATCTGGAATAAAAGGGGTGGGTGGAAAATTTGAAAGGTTTTTTTCAATGTCAATAAGATAAAAACAACTGAAAATCATAAAAAACCATTGAAAACGAAAAATAAAGTTTGAGTCACATTTCAAGAGACATGATTACACATGTTTCACATTCCAAGAAGAAGCTCGAAACTGATAAATAGGGGGTCTGGAATAAAGATGTTCTGGGTGGATTTTTTCAAAAATAAAGCTAATAAGCAGGAGAGGGACGTTTATTCCGAACTCGAGGGTAACATGTTGCCTTTTTGGCAATAATTTTGGCAACGAAATGGAGAAATCTGGAGTGGGAAAATCCTGAAGAATTTGAAATAATTGCTCAAATTTGGTCCGAAGAACCATAGACCGCCCTTCATTGGATTGACTTTAATATTTATCCTGTCTTTTCATCCTTCGTTGTCAATGTTAACAATCTTTATATTTTCTTTATTCTTAGAAGCACGTGATGACACGTCTGATTCTCAACAATCAGAAGCATCTTCTTCAGACGAATCTCACAGCCCTCGAATGGTCGCGAATTTAAGGTGTTATCGATGTTGTCGCACTAACCATGACTTCCAGGACTGTTTTGCCGCCAGAGATGTCGATGGTGACTTGATTGACGATAGCGTTGTCAGGTGTTACAGATGTGGAAGGAGCCATCACATGACGGTGGATTGTTATGCCAAATTTGACGTCAACCATCGCAGGTTGTAATCTTATATTTAAAGGTAATATTTTCGTTACCTTCTTCGAGTTGTTTAGAAGTCGAAGACTTGTTTTGTTACGGAACCATCCCGAGCCATTTTCGTAGCGCGATGCTAGGGACAGTGCAAAATTTATTATATTACATGGCCGGAGGAGAAGAAAAATTCTTGCAAAAAAATCTGTTTACCCCGTATAAAATTACTGCGATAAAACCAACTGCCCCGTCACCTTTTCCTTAAAAAATGTATCTGCCCCGTATTCGTGAGCATTAGATGTTATATAGTACTATAGTACGACAGATGAATTTGCTAATGACCATTACAAAATCCATTTTTGTTCTTACAAGTCTATGTCAACAAAATATTGACTTTGAAGAAGACAAGATGTGACTTATGGACCGTTCTTGCAGACAATTGACATGGACATTCTACATCATTTTATACACATCTCTTCAATCATTTCTCATCTTGCANTACCCCGTATAAAATTACTGCGAATAAAACCAACTGCCCCGTCACCTTTTCCTTAAAAAATGTATCTGCCCCGTATTCGTGAGCATTAGATGTTATATAGTACTATAGTACGACAGATGAATTTGCTAATGACCATTACAAAATCCATTTTTGTTCTTACAAGTCTATGTCAACAAAATATTGACTTTGAAGAAGACAAGATGTGACTTATGGACCGTTCTTGCAGACAATTGACATGGACATTCTACATCATTTTATACACATCTCTTCAATCATTTCTCATCTTGCATGATTTGCAATTTTTTCTTCAAAATGAACAATTTTATGTTTCAAACTGCACCTAAAAAAGTTACTGCCCCGTACTTATTTGCCCAATAAAAAGTGTTGACCACGTTCTGTATAAGCTCAAAAAAAGAAGTTGCCCTGTTGCGTTTTGCACCGGCCATGTTATAAAATAAACAAGACGAGTTCAAATTTGAAGCATTTTGTTTAAGTTTTCCGAAGTGCTCGTGTTTCAGGACTCAGGAGCCCTCATTTAGACAGACGCTAGTCTTACCAGGGCAGCAGGACGGTGATTGAAACGATTCAAATGTGAATTCAGTTTTAAGAAGGCATGGAGAATTCTTTTGCTTTTTTCTCTTTTCCCCTTCCTCCTCAAAGATAGTACATTAACATCCAAATTTTTCGGAAGGAAGAAGGAAGTTCGGACGAAGAAGTAATGGGCAATTTTTGAAAAATCGGAAACAAATGTCCTTTTTGCAGCGTATCGATATAATCCTTCGCTTGAAGTCCGTTATATTTGCATAGAATTAACTTAATTTTAAACAAACACCGACATACTGAATGCTTGATATAGAAGTATCGTAAGCAATAGGTAGAATGATGATATGAGTCAAAGGTTTGCTTCATTGAATTGAATTGTTATTTATTGTTTTTCAAGCGGAATGGGTATTTTGGGGTATGGTTAGGGGGGAATAGAGCGAAAACAAGGACTCGTGTAATAAATCTAGGCAATAGGTTTAGCCAAGCAAATTTTCGGACGCTTTTAAAGGTAATTCGGACAAGGGAACAAAGTTTTCCTGAAAAATTCAGCGTCGGAAACTTTTGGATTTTAATGGACTGCACATTCGACATAAATGTACAGTTTATATTTCAAAGCTTATCTGTCCTTTATTATTTTATTGCGAAAAAATACCAGCAGTTCAAAGTTAAGGTTACTGTACCCCTTCAGTGACTACTCTCGGCGTTTTCTCTCTTGAGTGTCGCACACACGAAATAAGACGTATAAACTATACACCATTCGATTCGTCATTAAATGGAGAGTATTTATGAGCCAAAAAGAATACAAATATCCAAGAACTGTGCGCTATACAACGGAAAAAGCGAAAATTGGACCTTCCCCCCNTGAAAAATTCTGAGCCAGTCCACCACTGAGTCATTCGCTACTTTTTTTGAGGTCAAAGAAAAATGGGCCTCTCGTGCAGTAACGATAGCGGTGTGTATTGACTTTATAGACGCCGTTATCGTTACAATATGAGCATGATTTCGAGGCAAAAAAGAAACATTCGCTACTTTTTTGGAGGTCGAAGAAAAATGTGCCTCTCTTGCAGTAACAATAACATTGTGTATAGATTTTATACACACCGTTATCGTTACAATATGAGCATGATTTCGAGGCAAAAAAGAAGCATTCGCTACTCTCTTGCAGTAACAATAACATTGTGTATAGATTTTATACACACCGTTATCGTTACAATATGAGCATGATTTCGAGGCAAAAAAGAAACATTCGCTACTTTTTTGGAGGTCGAAGAAAAATGTGCCTCTCTTGCAGTAACAATAACATTGTGTATAGATTTTATACACACCGTTATCGTTACAATATGAGCATGATTTCGAGGCCAAAAAGAAACATTCGCTACTTTTTTGGAGGTCGAAGAAAAATGTGCCTCTCTTGCAGTAACAATAACATTGTGTATAGATTTTATACACACCGTTATCGTTACAATATGAGCATGATTTCGAGGCAAAAAAGAAACATTCGCTACTTTTTTGGAGGTCGAAGAAAAATGTGCCTCTCTTGCAGTAACAATAACATTGTGTATAGATTTTATACACACCGTTATCGTTACAATATGAGCATGATTTCGAGGCCAAAAAGAAACATTCGCTACTTTTTTGGAGGTCGAAGAAAAATGTGCCTCTCTTGCAGTAACAATAACATTGTGTATAGATTTTATACACACCGTTATCGTTACAATATGAGCATGATTTCGAGGCAAAAAAGAAACATTCGCTACTTTTTTGGAGGTCGAAGAAAAATGTGCCTCTCTTGCAGTAACAATAACATTGTGTATAGATTTTATACACACCGTTATCGTTACAATATGAGCATGATTTCGAGGCCAAAAAGAAACATTCGCTACTTTTTTGGAGGTCGAAGAAAAATGTGCCTCTCTTGCAGTAACAATAACATTGTGTATAGATTTTATACACACCGTTATCGTTACAATATGAGCATGATTTCGAGGCAAAAAAGAAACATTCGCTACTTTTTTGGAGGTCGAAGAAAAATGTGCCTCTCTTGCAGTAACAATAACATTGTGTATAGATTTTATACACACCGTTATCGTTACAATATGAGCATGATTTCGAGGCCAAAAAGAAACATTCGCTACTTTTTTGGAGGTCGAAGAAAAATGTGCCTCTCTTGCAGTAACAATAACATTGTGTATAGATTTTATACACACCGTTATCGTTACAATTTGAGCATGATTTCGAGGCAAAAAAGAAACATTCGCTACTTTTTTGGAGGTCGAAGAAAAATGTGCCTCTCTTGCAGTAACAATAACATTGTGTATAGATTTTATACACACCGTTATCGTTACAATATTAGCATGATTTGGAGGCAAAAAAGAAACATTCGCTACTTTTTTGGAGGTCGAAGAAAAATGTGCCTCTCGTGCAGTAACGATAACATTGTGTATAGATTTTATATTTTATACACACCGTTATCGTTACAATGTGAACATTATTTCGAGCCAAAAGGCAAACATTCGCTACTTTTTTAGAGGTTAAAGAAAAATGTGCCTCTCGTGCAGTAACGATAACATTGTGTATGGATTTTATACACACCGTTATCGTTACAATATGAGCATGATTTCGAGGCAAAAAAGAAGCATTCGCTACTCTCTTGCAGTAACAATAACATTGTGTATAGATTTTATACACACCGTTATCGTTACAATATGAGCATGATTTCGAGGCCAAAAAGAAACATTCGCTACTTTTTTGGAGGTCGAAGAAAAATGTGCCTCTCTTGCAGTAACAATAACATTGTGTATAGATTTTATACACACCGTTATCGTTACAATTTGAGCATGATTTCGAGGCAAAAAAGAAACATTCGCTACTTTTTTGGAGGTCGAAGAAAAATGTGCCTCTCTTGCAGTAACAATAACATTGTGTATAGATTTTATACACACCGTTATCGTTACAATATTAGCATGATTTGGAGGCAAAAAAGAAACATTCGCTACTCTTTTGGAGGTCGAAGAAAAATGTGCCTCTCGTGCAGTAACGATAACATTGTGTATAGATTTTATATTTTATACACACCGTTATCGTTACAATGTGAACATTATTTCGAGCCAAAAGGCAAACATTCGCTACTTTTTTAGAGGTTGAAGAAAAATGTGCCTCTCGTGCAGTAACGATAACATTGTGTATAGATTTTATACACACCGTTATCGTTACGATATGAGCATTATTTCGAGCCAAAAGGCAAACATTCGCTACTTTTTTGGAGGTCGAAGAAAATTGTGCCCCTCGTGCAGTAACGATAACGGTGTGTATAGATTTTAACTAAGATTTCGAGCCAAAATCCACAAAAACGAGTCCAGTTGAAAAGTTAAAACGAAAGATCAAAATATTCACTTTTTTACGGCCTTTGCATTTGGAAGCAAAAGGTTGGAAGAAATTGCCTGTGTAAATTTTCCTTTTTGATGGCGAATTAAAACTTACTTTCTAAAATTGTTTCACTGCAACCACATCTTAGCAACTAAACTCATTTCTGTGTAACCAGGGTAACCAGTAGCATCGGCTGCTGGCCTGCACGTGGCTAAAGCAGCAATGCATTGTGGTTAATATAATTGTTGAATTTTGGCGCGCAATGGCCTAAAAGACTCAACTCGACCAACCAGCAGTATGGCTAACCGAGGTAGAAAACTGGTAAAATCCCAGAATAAATGGGAGAGTTTACCTTTGAAAGTATTAGAAGCGCATTGTGAGTGTTCAATTTGTCTCGACAGATTCAAAGATGTTGCAACTTTGAATTGTGGACATAGCCATTGTGGGCGTTGTCTGGAGCCACTACTGTTTCTCCCCCCACTAACAATGCTTCAACTTCAAGCAAATATATTCAAGCCAAGCATAACCTGCCCTATTTGCCGTGATGTCCACCATTTCGAAGAGAATGAGACTATCCAAAGCCTACCGCAAGATGCTACAGATGTCTCCAAGTTGGCTGTGCTAGAGAAGGCTCGCCCTAAAGCCAAAGAAGTGGTGCTTGAAGTTTGCCAAATTTGTCGTTTCACTGACCATAAAAATGCTGTTTACAAATGTCTCTCCTGCGATGCATCCCTTTGTCAGGAGTGTTTAGATAAACACAACAGTGAAGAAGAAAGAAATAACCATTTCATTGCATTGCTAGAAGAAGGACAAAGCGGAAAGAGCATCCTTTTGTGTAGGAAGCATTCACTTTGTTTGAAATATTTTTGTAATGCCAATGGTTGCGAGCAACTTATTTGCACTGATTGCGTCCTTGGAGAACACAGGCAACATAAGATTTCCACGCTTGGTGAAGCAAAAAAGCCAAGATTTGAAAAAATTTACAGAATGATAAACCTCACAGTAAATTACTGCAATCAGTCTGAACAGAGAATGCATGAAACTCTGACAACTTGCACAAAAGAATTCACAGCTCCAGAAGAGGCATTGAGGAGTAATGCCAGAAAACAAAAGAACAAGATTTTAAGAAAGGTCAGAGTATCCTTGGATTCAGCAGAACAAGACGTGGTATCATCAAATGATAATAAGCTTTGGGAATTTCAATCCAGCTTGCACGCAAAAATTGATCGGATAAAAAGAAAACAGCAGCAGGCTGTAAGCACTGGTAATTCTTTGTGTTCTATTGCAAAAGAAGACAACCTATCTTTCCTAGCTAAGGCAGAGCATTTGAAGACAAACATCACAAAGGCTGGCTCAGAAGGAGTTGAAATAATCAACGGACTCTATGCTGGGTTAAAACTGAATCAGCTTATGAAAGAAATAACAGACGATCCGCTGCCAGGTTTAATCTTGCATGCAATCGATAGTCTCCTAGATTTATTCAAGGAAACTTCTAAGGACATTCCACTGCAATTAAGGACAGAGATTCAGAAAGTTGTTGAGTCCATTTGTAAGAAGGTATCCAATGAAAATGACACCACAAAACTGATCCATGGTGGAAGGGACCCAACAGAGTCAAACAGTGATACAGAAGATGGTAACAGCAATGAAGCCTCATCAACAATTTCAGTTGCTCCAGGATCAAGTAGACAGATAACAGAGAGCGATAACGGATCTGGGACATGTAGTGGTAACGGAGCCAAATCTATGAGGACCACAGATGGTGAGTATAAGGTTAGAAGACATGCACAAGCCTGATTAAAACTAAATTTTGAATGACAACCAGAAATATCAGGCTCATAAAACATGGTCCTTTAAAACTGTTTTTCAAACAGAACAGTTCCTTTTTTCCAATAATAATAATAATCATCATCATCATTAGCAAAATGCACTACCTAATACAGGCATGGCAGCTATAATGATACCCGAAAATTTACAGAAAAATACAAAATATTACCCTAAAATTTAATTCATATTTTTTGATAATTGATATCTACAGTAATAATGGGTGAAAACATCCAAAATGTAATCAAGTAATGACATTTCTGTGGAACAGTTTGTGCATCATGCATAAATCAAAATGAAATACCATGAACAATTATTTATAAAGATATCATACCCAAAAATTTGTGATCTTGCCAAAACTGATACCCCAAGATTTATGATCACCAAAAATGACACCCTAAAATTTATTTTTCTGCCCAAAAAATACACCCCAAAAAATGGCACATCCCATACCCATATACGAAGGAGGTTACCCAGCTACCATGGGTGATAAATGCTAGAACAGCATTCCGCCTTGCAGGGCTTCATCAGGGCTGTGATTAAGTTTTTCATTTTGATGTTGTTTTTTATTGTGTTTTGGTGATGTTGTGGTATTCCTGCTTATTGAGCAATACTTGGGGTGAAGCTAAAAAGCATATTTCATGCAGCAACAAGATTAGTGAATTATCTTGAAAATTTGAATAAAACTTTTCAGGATAGTTTTATAATCCAAATTTTACCTTATAGGTGATGGTGGTGGCTTAAAGCAAAGAGATTCTAAACGACCACTTCAAGAAATTGATGCGAGAGAAGTAAATAACTCACATAATTGCAAGAGATCAAGGTCTGAAGGAAAGGTTGATGATGCTTCAAGGAACATGGCTGGTGACAATGAAGGTAAGAAACACAATCTCTTTCATTGTATGGGGTGATCACACAGGGAAATATAGATTGCATACATGAAGCAAACAATGCCTGTGAGTGACAGCAATAATAAATCAGATATCCTAAATTGAGCAAAATCTTAAATCACAATGCTGGTAAAAATATTTCAACTTTTAAATCAGAATACAAATCCTTTCAAACTTATTGTGTAAATGACATGAAATGCTTCTCTTGTTTCTTCTCTTAAAGTCTCAACTTAAGTCTTAATGTCTGCACACTTTTCCTGATGAATGGGAAAATTGTGTGTATTCTCAGATTCTCATAATATGTGAAGACAAAAAGTATAGAAAATACACAAAGTTTGAAGGGCACTCAAAAGCGCCTGCCCCACAGCATTATGTTATCTCCCTTTACAGAAAATTAAGATTTTGTGCGAGAGATCTTTCTTTCTTCTTTCAATATATAATATACTTGTGTGATTTCTACGAACAACGCATTTGACTCTATCAAATTGCTATCCTTAACTATTTTTTACACAGGGGGGTTCTTGGCCAAATTTTGGATAGGGGTGTGCCGCGAGCATCTTCAAAATGGTACCGTTGGCTAGACCAATTTTTGTGAAAATGATACACTTGGCTAGACTAATTTCTAGACCAAAAGTGCCATAATTTGCCGTTTCCTAGGCATAAATCACCAAAATTTCGCCTTCTCTAGACCATAATCACCAAACTTTGGGGATTCTAGACACAAATTAAGAAAATTTTGCCTTTCCTGGACGAAAATGGCCAAAAATGATAGCCTTGCCTAGACTGGCCTAGACTAAAATTGCCAAAAAGCATACCCAGTGGCTAGACTAGAAGTCCGAAAAAGGATACACTAGAGGGCGGCACATCCCCAGGTACCTTTACTATGGAAGAACCCCCCCGTGATTTGTTATTCTTATTATACTTTATCATTTTAACCTCAACGATTATCATTAGGTAGGATTACAGGTCCTTGAGTGATAGGAGATAGTGTATACTTCTGAACAATTCAACCTGTTTAAATATTAGTGATTATTATTATTATTATTATGTGTGCTCTTAATAACCCTTTTTATCGCATCCACAATGAGGTTTCAGGGAATCTTTATTGTTTGCTTTTTATATTTGCAGTTTGACTTATCAACCATAGAAATATCTTTGTCTGCAGTCGCTAACTGCTTTGTACTTGCGTGTCAATCAAAAGCTATGGATACTATTCTTACAAAGTCTTCCCTTGTAAAGTGGAAAAACTCTGTTTTTGACCTGATATAATCAAACCAAAGAATGTTAGGAAACAGGGACTAATGTAGAAATCCTACAAGCAGTCTTCACATTTCAAACTCATATGGCTTCTGGTGCGATAACCTGACACAGCGAGACAATTTGCCATGAGAACAATAATGGTCCCCAATTTTGATAAGTTTGTTTTAATTCCACTTAGAAGCAGAAGAAGAACAATCCGAAGAATCCTCCGCAGAAGAATAACAAATCTATTCAATTTCTATCGATATCATCACAACAACTCAAATTTCATGTAAGTAAAAAAAATTTTTCACCCTGAAAAATGTTATAAGCCTAAAAGCCTGGCCATATGGGGGCGAGGTAGCCTTCATATCTAATTTCCATACTAAGTTTGTTGTTGGTCCAGATGAGTGAGCGGGCTATAGTAGTTGCATATTTTGCGTTTTTGTTGTTTTTAAGATCATAAAATAGTTTTTTGTTATGGCTTCAGGGTTGATAAGTTATTTGTACTCCCTGTGATATTGTCCTTGTATTTAGTCACTGTTCGTAAATATTTATGATAATAGAATGAAAGATGAGTGAGCTGGCTGGCCCAGCAAACGAGATCTCTCTTGAACATCGGATGGAAATTGGCCCACTTTCACGTCTATTGCACTGGGCATAAAGCATAATAATAATACACTGGTATCATATTGAAACTCGCAATGGGTGATAACAACCCATAACACGCGGTTAGCAAAATCTTAAAAGGAAAAAAAGAAAAAGAAATCCTTCAAATGAAAGAAAAAAATCCCACTTCGGTAGAGCCCGTAGAGCTTTTGATCGATTGAAAAATCACTAACGGTATTTATTTTAGCAACCATGCACTACCAGGAGATATTAATAGTTTGTCAGAATTCGTTCTTTTTAGTTAGGAAACAAAAAGTTTCACGAAAAGTAATTTCAGATATGGCTACACTGAAACGAAGATTAATTTATCAATTTGTGAATCTTTAATCAACAATAACTCGTCCAAAGATGTCAATGAGAGTGAAAGTTAACTTTTAAACTATGTAAAGGTATTGAAGACCCAAATACGGCAAAATTCTTACAAGCATTTAGCTTTGCTTTTCTGAACATAGTTTGTTACAGTTTATTGCGTGATTATTTATATTTATTAACAAAGTTTGTAAGTTCATAATATTTAACAAAGTTTATGATGAATTGTATTTTACAGAGAGAGTTTACGTTAGTGTAAGCAAGATAAGTTAGTATTTGCTTATATTTATAACAGAAAGGGTTTCAAATAATTCTGTCAATTTGACAAACATTTATTTAATAGCTAATATAAAGTTGAAGATTTCTTAGATTCGTGAGAGACTTTACGTTAGTGTTCGCACTTAACAACTGTTCTGTTGAGTTTCAGTAAATCTTGAGAATAAGCAAAAAATGTCTTTGTTTGTTGCCTTTCTAGAATCTAGAATACTTAACTGTAGCACACCAGAAAAATGTCCTGATCATAACTATTCTCGACACAGTTCACTTGCCATTTCAAAGTAGTAACTCTGAACCCCAACGCGAAATGCATGAAGCTATCGCAAAATGGAATGCGCTGTCTAATAATTTAACATGCATGAAAATAGCTCCAAATTATCAATGGAAACGAGACCCATACTACTTAATAAGACTTGTTTCTTGCTGCGCTTCCTTCTGTGCTTCCTTCTGTGCTTTCATATTCTCGTCGACAATTTTATGCAGTTTGAATGCAGGAAAGAAATTTTCTTCAAAGAAAATCCGGAGATTGGTGGACCACATCTGGAAGTCTTCTTCTGTACGATCTTCAGCCGCACTTGCTTCCACCGACGTAATTCCATGGCTGCTTTGGGTTTGGATGACTGAAGGTGCTTGTTGAATTGACCCTGTTGAATAAAGATGTAACAAAGTTAGGAAGATCGCTCTCCTTTCTTCTGCGAATCCACGGAACGGTAGAGCTGCGGATCCAAGAGCTACAGAATGGGATCAGTCACGCGGTCTTCACGAAATAGACTTGGAGCAATTCTAGGAAGACAGCTAATATGTATTAAAGGCATTTTATCAAGAAATTGGCTGGGGCAGACGCCGATTGGAAAATAACAGAGATTTGACTTAGGGCCTGATGAAACATCGACAGATATTACCCCCATCCCTATCCGCAAGACAGACTTCCTCTATAAGAGTAATAAGGTAGTTGCATGGTGGCAAAAAGATAATACAGCCCCCCATGATATCTAACTGCGTTTCTTCATGCTCGATTTTTTCGAGACATTGTATGAGGCCCACTAGTCCTTGAGACCCTGGAGCGACTTGCCCCCCTGCCCCCTGCCCCCCTCTCGGTGGCCCTGTCACCAACTGATGATTGGGGACGACTGCACTTTAGCGGACCAGCTTTATGACATATCTCTCGGGAACATGTTTGAACAAATACCCTACTAACCCTAACTAATCCCTACCTTACCCTAACTAACCCTACCTTACCCTAACTAACCCTAACTTACCCTAAAAACCCTTTTCCAAACCAAACCTTGGCCCAATCCCTTACCCCATGACACATAGCTTGCCCATATTTAAAGCTGGTCCGCTAAAGTGCAGACTAGCCGATGATTGTATTTCACAAATAGCTGATGTTGAAAATGCACCAAAAGACAAGTTCGAAATTGCATTTATCTACAAAATGTTTTGTTACCTTTGACATTGTCTTCAACGTCCTCCTCAGCCATTATTGAAAGTTGACTTTTTGCGGATGAAAGTTGACTTTTTGCAGGGCTGTTCTCTGTGTCATTGCCAGTTGATTGCTGGTTGGTAGTACTTTCTGCTTCTGCTATTGAGTTACCTTGCTGTATAGTTGACTGAATCTCACTTTCTAGGTCTATGACACTTTGGGCTGGAAATTTAATCAAAACATAGTAATTAGTATTTTCATTCTATCCTAGAAAGGTCTCCATTCTCCGCCAATAATTTTGTTCGAGTTGTCATTCAAAGTTGTTAGATGAAACAAGGACAAATTTTGTTGCACAAAATATCAAAGTAAATGAACGGAGTTAAAAGCAACTTAGCTAGGGGGACTGGGTCAATCTAAATATAACCTATAATATATTGGATGTTCTCGATCGATGAAAACAATAGGAATATAAGTGGCGCGTGACATTCTTTTGTGCTATGTTTAGACTAGATCGCTATATCTCCGTTCATTTACTTTAATGTTTCCAGAAAGACAAAGCCATTTCCTTTCTCAAGAACAGATTTCACAGATTGCCTAGATCAAATCCACATAAATAAAAAGAGCGAAACATTGTGGTTCGCTGCGCATAAGGTGTGAAATCTATTCGTGAGACTGCCAAATAGCTTTGTCTAAATGAGACCCATATCGTTTGTTCAACACAATTCATCCTTGTTGTTGCATGCATAATATCTATTTTGAACCTTATTTTAATACAAATCGACTTTCATATTTTAACTCCTTTGGTATCGCCTCCGCCATATTGCTTTTTAAGAACTTTGACGCATCCAAAGACCGGGTGAGTCAAAAAATGATCTCGACGTTTGACAAATCAATAGAAGACGAAAATTCAATGAATTTTGAATCTTTCTTTTTAAAATGGTGCAACAAAGGTTGAACCTTTCGCATAACTTGTCATAACTGTTATTTTTGCTGAAAATAATTTTTTTTTTATAAATTCAATGCAAAAATTTGACAATTACGAATTACCTAACTACGAATAAGCTACCATACAGCACTACAAAACGATACCAAGGGGAGCAATAGATCATGACTACCCCAAGGCTATGAAGGTTTATGAAGAACATAAACCTAAAATACAACTAAATATACAATTTCCAAAAGCTACATATAAACTACACTACTAACGATTAAAAACTAATGGATACTATACTAGATTCTGTCTGACATTAGATGTATGGTCAGGGTTGTGATGAATGAAATATTGACACGAGCGCAAACTCGTTCTTTTGGCCTTTGATGTAGCTAAAAACTAAATTAAAAATTAAAATAATTTGGCCTTTGATGTAGCTAAAAACAAAGAAATTCGTTTAAAGGCCTTTGATGTAGCTAAAAACTAAATTAAAAATTAAAATAATTTGGCCTTTGATGTAGCTAAAAACAAAGAAATTCGTTTAAAGACAAGTAGCCCTGCGCGAAGAACTATAAAATTAAATCGAAGAAAAAAACCTACTTACGTGCAATATTTGAAGTACTAGCTTTGTCCCTGTCATCATCAATAACAACCCTTCTGGCTGACTTTGCTCCATTCTTTGACTTCTCTTTACTCCCTTTTTCTTTTCCTTTACTCGTTGTTGCACTTCCAAATTTACTTTCAGCATCAGCATGATCCATTGTCACTGTTCCCCTTCTCTTTCCACGCGAAGCCCCAATTGCACTGCTTTCTTTGCTTCCATGATGCTCTTTTCTACTCCCACCACCAGTGCTTGTTTTTGCAGTCGTGCCTGACTCTTGTGTTTTACTAGTTGGGGATTGAATCAATTCTGGTTTTGTTTGGTCAGTCGGAGGCACTGATTCAGTTGCAATTGTCGTCGCTTTGTCGGGCGATGGTGCCATCAAAGGTGACTTTAATGGTTCAAAGGCGTCATCTGGGAGAAAGATAAATTATAAATGATGTAAAAACAGCAGATTTTCACTTCTTCCCCATGCATCAACATAATTTGGCAACCGTTGAATCTAACAGAAATGTTAAGCTACTAAAACAGGATAGATTTAATAACAGCGGAATTAGGTGCTTGGAAACAAGCAGTTTGCAAGTGAAAATAAAACACTTCTCTATGAGCGACTTGGCAAGAAGCTAATGTAGAGAGACTAAGGGCCTGTTTACATGGGAGATTTCAGCCCGGGCTGAAACGTCAGCCCTGTTAGCCCAGGTGAAATTATTTTGCCATTACATTGAGAGTTTTAGCCCGAGCTGAAAGTTTGTCTGGCACCAAAACTGGAGGAAAACGCATGCGCCATCGATATTTCCCCGGACTGAAAACTCCCATGTAAACAGGCCCTAACCCTTGTGTATGCGATTTTAGAATTACAGTTTTATTGATTGAGACGGTATTTTCTCTATAAAATTGAAATATTTCCTTTATTTCATTTCATTTTATTTAACCACGGTAGCCCCGTCAGTCTTGTGGAGACTGCTTTACAGGGGCCGTGCAAAAAGACAACAAAGTAAAAACCAAATGTACAAATGTTGCTAAATTAAGTTGAATAGCCATGAAAAACTAAAAATTTCCATAACAAAATTAAACGAAACTAAATCAAAAGAAAAGTGAGACTAAACCCTCTTCTGCAACGACTCGTTTAACCTTTTTCTGAAGGTAGGAAGAGAGGGTGCATGTTTGACATCCAAGCTTAATTTGTTCCAAAGCTTAGGTCCACGAAATGAAATAGACTTCTGGGCCCGGTTGGTCAAAACTGGTATTAGGCTAACACCAGATTAGGACTATGCAAACGGCTACAAAATTATGCTTTTAATCCAAGATTTGTCCTAATCGTGGTTTGAACAACCGGGCCCTGCCCATTTGACCTTTTGAAAAGTGGAACACGCAAGTCAGTTTCGGTGTTTCTCAGTCTCAGTGTTTTATGAGCTGAGTGCTTTATAAATATAAACAGCTTGGACAGATATTCCGGTGCAAGACCATTTGTTGACTTCGAAGGGTATCGAAGGGTATTGCAACTAACAACTAAATAAATGACCATCTACGATAGATCATCCCTTCGATCTATCAATCTATTTATCGATCTATCAAAGTAAATAGCACTGCAAAACAATTTCATCAGCCAGTGAGCATTCTTTGGATACAAGTTGGATATTATCATGTTTTCGCTTTCAGCAAACTCCCCCTAGAATACAGTAAAAACCCGCACATAAGAACCTATGTTTTTAAAATCAGCCTGTTTGGGTTTTTATTTATGTGGGGGTATTGCAAAATCAGGGTGTAGGTTCTTAACATGGGGTATAGGTTTTTAGATATAAAAAAATATATATCAACTGTAAATGCTGCGCTACATCTTTATAACTAATGCACAATATAACTACAGTATTTGGAACATTAAGACTCGTTATCTATACCTGTGAGCACATTGAAATATACTTTCACTCCAAATTTCAGGATGTAGGCCCGGGGGGGTACATAACATGTTGATGGTACGGGTATGTGCCGCCCATATGGGTGGGTTTTTGGCCCAAAATTCTCTAAACAAGGGCCATTTTTCGGCAGATTTTCCATAAATATGGGTCGGTTTGGCTGAAATCGCCAAAAAATTGCTAAAAATGGGTAGTTTTCGACCAAAATTCATCATAAAAGTGGGTGGCTTTCTAAAAACCGGGCGGCAGACCCCCGTTCATCCACAAGTCGTGTACCCCCCACCCCCGGGATGTAGGTTCTTAATCAAGGAAGGTTCTTATATGCGAGTTTTTACTGTATATGAGATCATTATGCAAACTCCCGCGGGATCCCGAGGAAAGCATTATGAATAAGAAGACATAGCTTGGGCGTCAAATCTTTCAAGATGATTGCACGAATGGTTATTGTATCTTCCTTTTTATTTAATGGCTTGAAAGGAACTTCAGGTACTTTGCTATTATTGTTCATTGTAAAATTATAGCGTTTCAATTTGCTAAATCGTAAACCAGAAAAGCTACAGATTTCTGCTTACCGCCATATTATAGACCTTCATAAACTATGATTTTCTTGAAGATTGTACCGTTTTTCTTTCAATAAAAAGAAGAACGCTGTAATTCTGAAAGTAGTCAACATATCAAAAATTGCCAAAATAGAATTACAGCATGGTACCTGAAGTTCCTTTCAAGCCATTAAATCAAAAGGAAGATGCAATAATCATTCATACAATCCTTTTCAAAGATTTGATGCCCAAGCTAAAGGCCCATCCAGCAATAAAGTTTTGACCAAGGCACGGAGCGGAGATCATCAGCAGACGAGCCTACACATTAACTTCCTAAACATACCTTCTATAATATCATCTGCTTTAGTCAACGTGGGTGACTTCAATTCAATAGTCGGTGAAGTAATCGCTTGCTCTTGTCCATTTGAAAGTATGGAAGGTCGTGGCTGTATATTTTTTGGTTCAGATCTGAACGCTTGACTGCACTCTAGCAGAGCTTCGAAGAATTCCAGAAACACGATTTCGTTTTCAAGATTGAAGGACCTTTCCTCAAGGGCGACTTTATCTTCTGTATGCAAGATGTCCAGAAATTTTCTGACGGTTAAATTCTGGTTGAGCAACTTGAAATCCTTCAGCATCCATAAAAAGTTGCGAATCCGCAAAGCCCTTTTTAGTTCGTTCCCAGATGCGGCAAATCTAAAGTATTGAAATGCTTCATGACACTCGTCTATGTATTTCAGTGCTTCCTTTGTTTTGTCATAGCTTATAAACAAGTTGCCTGAAAAAGAAGTAAAAGGGAATGTAAAAACAAATTTTTGATGTACAAGGAAGTGCCTTCGTAAAGTAAAATTTTGAAGGACTTTTTTAATACGGTAATTACATAGCGTGTCGTGAAAATACCTTTCTCAGTAAACGTTTACGCGACAATATGGATTTGGAGATAGATAGATAGAGAACAATCGGGAAGCAATTTCATTTTTGTTTTTCGAAACTTTAAGACTGAGTACCTGTAGCACGAAAAACGGTTACCACGAGACCGCGGTATGGGTTAGTTTTAGGTTAATAGACATGAATTTCAATTCTACTACTAACAAACACCGCTCACCTTTCACAGCACATGCATTCGGCAGAACATTTTCTGTTATCATATTCAACAAACAACGAGACACCAAGCACTTTTCTGTTTCGATTTCCTCTTTAAAAATCATATACGCAATATGGGTAAGACTATTGACAAAATCACGAACATAAATCTTCGTTGTTGGGTCATGTATGTCCTCCTTTGTCTCGCTTATACCATCCGCTGAATCCAGCTCGACTAGTGTGAAACCAAATGTGTGCAACCCACAGTCCTTTAGGAATCTCCATAATTGCATCCGACTCATAACAAAGGTGTTATCTGGGGTTTCTAACGTTCCAAGACTGCTGTAGAATTTGTATATCTGCTTCATTTGAGTCATGTTCCGTAGAATCACTCTTGTTACTTCATCAACTTCAATTTGCTGTCGTTCGATGTCGAATTTATCAGCGATGAAGATCTCTGTTAGGTTGATATCTAACACAGCGTCCACGGTTCCTATACCAGCACCAGGTGATGGTGCCCGAAACGGAGTTTGTGAGCGGACGGGAATTCCTGCTTCAGCTATATCCGGTGTTGTCATTCCGGAAGGCATGAGATCCGGAAAATCCACGATGTGATCATTCTCAAACATGCCTAGGTAAAAATAAAATACTTTTACTTGAAATCTGTAGATTTTATTCAAATTAATATCGATAATTCAAATTTCGTGCATTTATATTCTCCCAGGATGATAACATGTGCTATTTTCATAATTTCGTTGCTGTAAGGCAGACAAGTTGCATAGATTTGATTAAGATTTTTCCGGCGTTTTTGCAAGATTTTGGAAGAACAGCATTTTGGAAAAACGTTCGTAATTTCGATTCAAATTTATTTCAAGATCAAAGGCTATTCAATGAAGAATATAGCATGTTGATTCGATAAACAACTACAATACAAGGCTACAGCCTTTAATGGCCTTACGGGATGCGTTTTTGTCTCTCATGTTGCATTGTTTCAAATTGTTTCATCTCTTTCGAATCTGTACAGCTGTAATTATTTCTACTTGAAACACAGACTAAAGTCTGTCTCAAATTAGATGTCACGTGAGATTTGCGATAACGCAAAAGTGCCCATGCAGAACCCCTCAATAGTCAATAACTCTAAAGATGGTGGCCGCGCAAAGCATGATATGGTAAAAAGCTCCCTGACGACCACCTAACAACATAAATATTATGGTCTGCCATTTCGACTAGATAGCTGTTGTAAAGTTCAAAACAAGTAATATAATCGATGTAAACAAATATAGTAAAATTTTGTAATTCGAACGCGAATCTTCAATTCGAATCAAAACTCTACTTTTTCTGCTTTGGAAAGGTTTCATATCGAGCCATGTTGCATTCGAATTCAAGGTCAATTCGAATTCAAGCTGGCTAATCTAAACAGCAGACCGAAATGTTTACGTCGTTAGGTGGTCGTCAGGGAGCTTTCTACCAGCATGCTTTACAGCGAAAACACAACAGAGTCTTTGGCGCCTGGGGGGTTCATAACATGTTGAGGTATGGGTATGTGCCACCCATATGGGTGGGTTTTTGGCCAAAAATTCTTTAAACAAGGGTCATTTTTCAGCAGATTTTCCTTAAACATGGGTCGGTTTGGCTGCAATCTGCAAAAAATCGTTTAAAATGGCTAATTTTCCACCAAAATTCATAATAAAAGTGGGTACGAAGGCAAATTTTGGCAATTAGAAGTGGGTAGCTTTCTTAAAACCGGGCGGCAGACCCCCATCCATCCACAAGTCGTGTACCCCCGGGCTTTGGAGCTGCCATCTTTAGCATTATTGTCTATTGTTTTTATTTGTGGGCATTTTCACATGACATCTACAGTAATTTGAGACAGACCTTAGTAATGTTTATAACAGACTTGACACAAGCTAACAGGAGCTTCAAGTAAAAGGAAATGAGAAGACTTCATTACATATTGATGATATACTGTACAGTACCTTTGAAGACAGATCCATTTTTGAACATAAATTCTCCTTTTCCACTTTTCAAGTTTTTAATCCATTCACCAGAATATTTTGCACCACTTGCATAATAAAATACCCCATAGCCATGTCGTAATCCATTCACAAAGTTTCCAATGTATTCATTTCTGATTGGGTATTGTGAAATAGCAACACGTTTTGAAAACCAAGTATGTGCACCTTCTCCATTCTGAATACCATTCACCCAGTTCCCATCATACTGTTCGCCTCTGTCAAACCAATGCATTTTACCTATTTAGAGAAACAGATGAAAGATCAATGAGATTTCAAATTGCAGAACAAATCTGTTGAAATAAAAAAATATTCTGGTAGTACAAGAATAGAAAATGCTTGGAAAGCAACATAGTTAAGATCAAATGTGATAAAAGTCTTTCATCAGACACTCATCACAGTTTGAAATGTCTATGACAAATTGAAAAATAAGAAATTGAATTTATAACCAGCTTTGTTTTATTAGCACTACAAATTATACAAGGAAATGGTATCATTGTTACAAAGGGTGGACAACATCACACAAAGATCAGATACAAAAATAAACAAAGTTTGAAGAATAATTATACTTGCTGTGCTGTTTTCCTTATACATTTAGAAGTTTCTGTCGCACTTTGAGTACATTTCTAACATGATCTTACTCTAGTGTAAACCAAGGGCGCTCTTATGATTTATTACCTGCTAACCATAATTGAATACAGAAAAAACTTATCATGAGATTGTCCTAATAAGAGACTGTGGAGTGGATGAATTGTTGGTTTGAACTAACATTTTAACTTTCTATTAGTTCTTAGCTTACCTTTTCCATTTCTGATATTCTCTGACCATTCTCCCTCATAGAAATTTCCGGATCTATATTTATGAACACCAACTCCATGTCTCTTCCCCCATTTCCAATCACCATCATAATATGACTCACATTTTTCATCAAAATATAAAATTCCTTTACCATGCCTCATGCCATTTACCCATTCCCCATTGTACATAGAAGGGCATGTTCCACATCGATATGTGCCTTGTCCATTTCTAAATCCACCCTTTACCTCTCCCTCATATATGCTTCCATCCGACCAGGAATAAACACCTAAAATAACAAAGGAAAATAGCTTGATGTAGAATGAACTTAATTTTATATCTCAAGTTTATTTATGCATTTTTAAATTCAGGCACACTGCCTTGAAATTTAAAATCAGAATGCAGTTCTTTCATGACAACTTAACATACTGAAAAGTTTGCAGATGGCCCAAGAGATTTCTTCTCCTTTAAAATTACTTTGCAAAGTATAGAACTATTGTACAGAGTTAACTGTTTTACACAAAATGTATTCTTTTTCCTCAACCTCAAAAATGAACTAATTTTGTTAGTTTTAAAACAAGTTACAATTTTTCTTCCTTAACCAAAGTCAGTGTGTCACGATGAATTTTTACCGTTGCTATTGTATTATTTATTCTCTGAAGGGAGAAATACTCTGTATAATAAATAAATGATTGAAGTACCATAAAATAGCGTAGATGTAAAAAACACGATGTTTCGAGCATGTACTCATTGGCTTGATAACGAGTACATGCTCGAAACGTCGTGTTTTTTACATCTGCTCTATTTTATGGTACTTTAATCATTTATTTATTATATTCTCGTTTAATTTTGATGGTACCACACGCAACAAACATATTTTTATAGAAATACCCTGTGCATGGCAAAGTTTTTAATATGAGTGCAACTGCATCAATATAGCTTTGCCAATACTGTTCTCTAGACCAAATTGTCTGTACCTTTGCCAGTGATTTTATTATCATTAAATTCCCCAGCATACATTGTACCATCAGCCCAACTATACACCCCTTGGCCATCCATGTGGTTATGTTTCAGTGACCCTTTGTACCAGTGCCCTCCTACAAAATGAACCATCCCTTCTCCTTCATAAAAACCATTTTCATCCAAATCTCCTTCATAACTCTCCACAATCAACTTTGCCACAACTGGCTCAGATCTCATAGCATCATAGGGCGGCTTGGGAGGCTCAATTACTTCTTCTTCGACTACGTTGTTATTTTCTTCTTGCATTTGGCTATTTAAAACGTCATCCTCTTGGACTTGCAATTCATCAGCAGCAAGCCTAGTCCTAGATAAATCTTCTTCTTGTTTTTCTTTTACTTTTGCGTGCTTGTCTTCTTTTGCATTGTTTGTAGAATGGTGTGATGATCCACCTTTCTTCTTGCTAGCATGATCAGGCGGCATTTTGGATTTATACACAACAAAATTAAGAACGCTACCTACTGCAAAGATGCTTGTTTATAATGTGAGCAGTGGCAACACTGCCGCCATTTTTATACCAACGTCTGTAACCATAGCAGTAGTCTCGTTCCAATACTAAACAGTTGTTGTTGCTGTCGAAAGTAAACAACGATTTCAAAATGTCGGGCAAAAAGTCTTCACGTCGCGTTCCAAATGATCTCAAAGCTGTACAAGATGAAAGGCTAACTTGCCGTCATATCCAGGCGTTGATGCAACTGCAGCAAGTATCAGAGGACAATGAAGAATTGAAAAATAAAGTCCAACTATTGGAGGTAATATTATTATTATGAGATGATGCTTGTGCTCTCTCGCATGCGCACGCCGTCGCAAGGTAGGTTATAGGCAGGGTACTCTCTTTCCGAAAATGAACAGCCAACTCGACAAAAAGAAAGAGAATGATTTATTTCATCTGATCTAGTCAGAAAAGGGAGCTTATCATTATTGATTTCAACTAGAATTTGATTTTTCACCAAAAAGAAAAAAAAGAAGAAAAAGATGAATATTTCCGAAAAGTTAGCAAACTTTTAGTACCCAGTGCCCGTTCTTTAAATATTTTGGAAACTGTTATTTTTCGTAAATTGAAATTGAGCTTTCTCTGATGTCTCTAGTTAATTCTTTATTCGCTGAAAGCTCATTATGAAAGCATCATATTTCTAGCAAGAGATCATGTCATGTCAAGAACTGCACACAATTGCAAGAGAGTCTGAGCAAAATATGAGAGAGTTAAAAGATGACTATGAGCGAAGTTTAGAGCAACAAATGAATGAAACGATGGTTAATCATTCAAGAAAGGTGACTAAAAATTATCAATGTCTCTAAAGTCTTCTTGTGTTATAGTATACATTAAAGTTCAAGCATACACATACAGTATATGAATATTATTGTCCAACACGGGTTACAGAACATTTAAGGACAAGTTCTAGACAGGAAAGAATCAATCATGAATGGAGCAGCATTTTTCAATGGAGTATGCCCAAGCTGAAGTGGATTTCAGTTGGAATAACGATATAACCCCTGATATAACAAACATCCTGATACAATGAACCAAGTATCCCGTACCTCATATAACAAATTAGTTGAACTTCTCCCAATAAAATCAACTTCTATAGTTCCCTTCCGAGTTTGTTATACTGGGATTCAACTGTAGTGTAAATTGCATGCGTCCCTTCTTTTAAGATGATATCCAATCATTTTTCTGTAATGAGCATCACAAATAGTTTTAGGGCATTGAATAAATTTCTCAACTAACATTCAACCTACTGTACCCTAAGTAGTACCCATTCAAAAGCAATACCTTATCCAATGGTGTTCCATTTTTCTTCTCACTTATTAGATTTTTTCAAAACTTTTGTTGTAGTATGACAAGATCTTTGAGGAGAATGATCAGTTGAAAAGACTTCATAAAGAAAGGGAGGAAGAGGTGAATTGATTTCTTTGTTCACATTTTTATTTTCCTCCTTGTCTTATACCTCATTCACACTGAAGCAGTTAAACCAGCTTCGTCTAACCCAGGTTAAATTTTAACCAATCAAATGCCTTCGATTTGTTGGATCGACCAATTAGAACGCAGCATTCAATAACCTAGTTTATTTTCAGCTCGTTTAACTGGCCAGTGTGAATGGAGTATTAGTCTCATTATTTGATGTTTTATAACAAATACTGCTCAACTCAATAGAATTTCAGTGGTATCAATCTTTTTCAGCTGGCATCACAAATAGAAGCACTCACCCTTGAAAATAAAGAGATAAAAGAAAACCTCGAAGATCGAAAGAGAGAAGTCAAATCTTTACAGGTACGTTTGTTGACATGCTTTAGTTCGGCTTTTAATTCTGAGATGTTTAGAAAATCCTTTTAAACGAGATATACTAGGTACTGTGAAACATTTTATCAGTCTGGTCTGCCCTTCTGTAGACAGATTACCAAAATTGAGATGTCCACGTTTTGCAGGCCATGACACAAGTCATACACTTGACAAATGTTAAGATTAAAATTGTTATTTACTGTACAAGTTCAATGCAATGTTTCTTGTCCAAACAATAATAGACAATAACTCTAAAGTTAACAATAACAATAACTGTTGTGTTTTGCTGCAAAGCATGCTGGTAAAAAGCTTGATGACGGCCACCTAACGATGTAAAAGTTTGGTCTGCCGTTTCGACTAGCTAGCTTGAATCCGAATCGACCTTGAATTCGAGTGCAACATGGTTCGAAAGGAAACCTTTTCAAAGCCGAAAAAGTAAAGTTTTAATTGATTCGAATTGATGTTTTAATTAAAGTTTTGTGTTAGAATTATAAAATGTTCCTATTTGTTTACATTGATTCGTCGTTCCGAACTTTACCACAGCTAGCTAGTCGAAACGGCAGACGAACATTTTTATGTCGTTAGGTGGTCATCAGGGAGCTTTTTACCAGCATGCTTTGCGTGGCCGCCATCTTTAGCGTTATTGTCTATAGATACTTTCTTTGTGCACCTGGTATTATTAGCAATACTGTAGATAGTCCCATGATTTAAAACAGAACATGAACAAAATAGTTAGAGGCATACCTATCAGTGTCAAGTAGAAAAACAAGGATTTCTAGATGCTTGCTAAAGTTTCTGTGAATCTTTTTTGAAAAGGTAAATAGAAATCAAATCAAAAGTAATATAAGAAACTTTCTTTTATGTCGATTTCTTGAACAAAATGTAGATATAGACTTGCTTTTGACTCACACAATGGGCTTATCAAATGTTTAAGTGGAATTACGAGATCATAGATTTCTTGCACTTCTACAGTCAGCTGAAAATGATTTACAAGAAATGTCTCGAAAGTTAAAGAAAGCTGAGGAAAAAATTGAGTCATTGGAGCTTAAGCAGACGAATGACGAGAAATCTATTGAAATTCTCACCAAAACAAATGCAGCAAATGTAAAGTTGATCACAGGCCTTGAGAAAAAGTTAGATGATACGTCATTGAAACTTAGGATGGAAATTGAATTCAAACAAAAACTTATGGAGCAAAATGATTTGGTGAAGGAAATTGAAAGGCAAAGACAATCAATTGAGTCTCTTGAGAAGGAGAAAGGAGAATTTGAAAGAACATTAGAGGAGTTGAGTTCAGAAATCGAAGAGAAAGATGCATTGTTGTCGTCCCTAGAGAGAGCTAATTCACTGCTAGAGTTAGAGAGAGATGCTTTGACGCAGTCATCCACAGATTTAGCCAAAGAAGTCGAGTACTTGAAAGGAAGAGAGAGCCGTCATAACTGTACTTGTGGCAATTTTAAAGAATATGTCAACATCAAACGAGAATTAGTTTCCTTGAAAGAAGAGAATGCCAAGTTAAAAACTAGCTCGTCAAAAATTGGATTGAAAACATTACAAGGGGATGGAAGTAGATCTAACAGATTAAGCGCTGGTAAAAGTGGTTCTCGATTGTCGTCCTCAAGAAGATGATAGAATTTGTAACTCTTCTGCGAAAAGAAGAAGCTTTTCTGCACAATGTGATGAACGAAGAAATAGAAACATCTTCTAGTATAAAGGTTTAAGGCTAATCTGGTTAGTCGTTTTGCAAAATTCTGGGTATGAACGTTGTCCTAATTTACGTTTGGACGAAAATTTACAGATAGCTATAGTCTGTCTCACATAAGATGTCAGTCGAAAATATCCGCAAGTAAAAACTATTAAAGTCTTTTGAATGAGTAATTTTGCGTTATTGCAAATCTCATCTGACATCTAATTTGAGACAGACTGTTCAAGATATGTAGCCAATTTGTTTGTAAAATGCGATGAAAGACAAATTTGAAGTATCGTTCATTATCTAGGTTGAAGTCTATTTTGCCAATTCTTTTAGCAAATTAGTGTGAATAACTTTTTTCTTATTTTCCATAAGAGCAATATTCTGATATATAGCCAATATGTTTTCTTTATTCTAATGTACAATAATAATAGAAGAGTTCAAATCATTTCTTTTGTACTAGTCACTTTATTCTTGCTCATCGATTCAGCAACCGCCCTGGGTACCAGAGCAAATATGAACAAAAAGAGTTTTTATGAGGGGGTCAGGAAGGTTTCTCCTTCAGTATCTCGTTTTTCTTTTCCAATTGCCCTTCTTGATCCTTTTTGGGCCAAAATCAAACTTTCATATGATATTTAAGTCCTTTTGGCCAAAGTTACGTTTGTTATGCTTTTCATTCGGCGCGCAAAGGATCATGGTTAGCTGTGGGTCGTTAATAGGCTCTGTTATCCAGGGTAGTCGATCTTCTATCTTCTTAAATCAACAATGCTATTTGTACTATCACTTCCCTTACAACGAATCCAACTAGTTATTTTCCGCAAACGAGTATACACTTCGGCCTGAATGCTCGACACTCTCATGCAATAAATTAAAGGATTTATCGAACTGTTTAAGAAGGCGATCATTTCACACCATCGCATCGTAACAAAGAACGCTCTATTGCTAAAATCAGAGGCTGCCGCCGCAATGGTGAAAACTATAACCTGTGGTGTGTAACAAAGCATGAATATCGCAAGGATAATTTTTATAGTGTATGACCTTCGAATCTCGTGCGCTGATGATGACGTTATGGTTGTACATTTTGTTGTTGTCGTTGTGCATTTTGTCGTTGCTGCTGCTATTGTTGTTCGTAATAAAATTGGTGGCATGAGCTCTTGTTGTAACCCAAGTAACGTTGGTGATGATTGTTCAACTCCAAGTGTTATCGTTGGTTCAGCTTTCGATAAATGTACTGCAACTGAAAGCGTATTTAGCTCCAAAGTCGCTTGTGTATCTCTATTTGGAATTTGAAGGCCCTTAATCTCCGCTAAATGTCGCTGCAAAATTTTGTTTATCATGATATAACATGTAATCACAAAAATCAGGATAATAGCTCCGATGACTGAGAATAATTTCTTTATTGCTTCCAGGCTGAATGTTCCCAGGAATGGTTGCATCGATATCGAAAATACAAATATCCACACAACGATGATTGTTATTATGTATTTTTTGTTGAGGCGATGAGGTAGATAATTATAAGGCAGACAAATTGCGTACCACCGATCCATTGTTACTAATGCGACATTTATAAATGATGCACCGACACATGAAATTGCAAAAAATGCTGCTATCTGCTTCAAAACGCATGTATGCACACCATGTAAAATTGACATGTAATTCACGAGAAACAAAGGCTGTACGATAAGTCCCACTAACAAGTCACTAACACACATGCTCGTCAGTAATATATTTGAAGGAATCCTGAGCATTTTTTTGGTTGAAATTGCAATAAGTACTAGAGCATTGCTGATTGTAGCGAAAATTGAGGCAAAAGTGTTGATCACTGAGACTATAATTAGGGTTGCAACAACATCATTGGTGATTTTTAAATATGGAACTTCAATGCCATTGCATGAAGGACTAAATGATGTATTAGCTGAAGTTTTATTTTGAGGATTTAAACCGTTAATTAATTTGCCATGAAGAATGCTTGTGGTTGTTTCATTGCTGTAGTTCATCTCAAAGCCACTCTTGATCCAGTCGATAAATCTTATTTGATAGAAATATATTCCAGTCTGTCAAAGCCGCGTTTAATTCAATCTACCAAGTTGATTTGATGAAAATTTTGCTCTTCTCTTTTGCTCTGCTCTTCTTCCAAGTCACACTGAAATCAATCCACTAATTTATTTTCATGAACATTTCGTTCCTGCCCATCAAACCCACTTTTAAACCAATCTACCAATGTAATTTGATGAAAATTTTGATCTTCTCCCTCAAATCCACACTTGAATCAATCCACTTATTTCATTTGATTATGAAGATTTCTTTCCTGTCCATCAAAACCAATCTTGAATCAATCTACCCAATTTCATTCGACGAAAATTTTACTCCTGTCCATTGAAACTAATGTTGGATCTATCTAACGATTAAATTTCACAAGTATACTTCATTCTTGCCATCACCGTGCAACGCTAGAAAGAAAACAAAAACTTTTACTTAAGAACCAAAATTACCAAAATGCATATAAAAGGCTGATTTTTTAATAGCTCAATTTGATAAACATTTGTAAAGCGTACTTACTAGTAAAGCAGATACATAAATATTTTGAAAAATGATAAAAAATGATGAAATGAAATAACCAAGGTGTTTGACCAACTGTTCGAAATATGGTTGATTAACAGAGGCGTTTCATGAATATTTTCGTATACTTGTCGCAGCGAGGTCGTTTCTTTGAGATAACATCCAGAGAAGAAACAAAATAGCCTATTTGGAATTTACAAATAGAAAAAACAGCAATGCACAGCGAAACAAAATCACCTTTAAAGTAATTCTCTCTCTGTGATGACCCAAAGAAATTCATTGTTTTAAGTTTCATTAGCTTCTTGGTTTGAGGCATACAACGAAATTCAAGAAATTGCACAGAGTTGTAAACAGATCTATCTTTTTGTCAATTTAAATTCTTTAACATTGTTGATTATGTCAGAAAGAAATATCGTGATCACGTACGAATCGAATCGAAAGTTAATGTGAAAAGATGAATTAAGAATTTTGGGCAAGATATACAACATCTTCTGAAACCTATGGCTCGAAATTTGGGTTTTCAAGCTATAATTTAAAAATCTTTCTCATATTTAGCATTAGGTTTAGCCTTGTATATAAGAAGCAAGACCAACAAGAGTAGATTTGTAACAATACCATTCGTTTCCTTTGATTGTCACGCCAGTACAAAGTGAGAAGACGTAAATTTATATCACAAGCAGAGGAATATAGATCTAAACTTCTGCCACCTCGGTTTTATTAATTTCATGCCGACAATGAACAGCAGGCAATTCAATTCTCGTGTGCTTTTGTGTTTAATTCAAACATTTAAAGGGGCTCCGTCTCCAAATTTCGGTCAAAACGGTGATTTTGCAGTTTTTTTCTAGGCAACATCTCACAGACTTTTGATCTATTTTTCAAAAATGGGAGCATGATTTTGAAGATAAATCCTTGTACTCCGTACTCCACATTGGAACGAACCAAACATTCATATCTTTTACGATTGCTCGGATATAATAAGTGGATTTTCAACGGTTGCTTTTTGGTGGCTTGGTGAAGCCATCAAACAAACTGCAGAAGACAATGGACACGTGTCGAAAACAATGGTATTTACAGATTTTTTTGCACTTTTGAGACGGAGTCCCTTTAATGCACAGCTTTTGAAGAGGTAGCTAAGATCGAGTTGACACCTTTCGATATGAAGTCATCTCTTCTCTTATCGCCCTTTTCGTTTCAGGGTAAATTTTGCGATCTGCTTTGTTTGTGTTCAGGGGTTGACTACTCAGCCATGAAGATTCTTATATCTGCCATCTCTAATCACTCTCTACTACTGTCGGGTCAACCTATTTTAGCCAGACCAAATTCTGCAGATCTTTTAAACTTTGATCCTTTTTTCACTCACCCGGTATTTTAAAGTTTTCATCAGAAAATTTTCTCACCTGACCAAGTTCGTTCACATCAACATCAGCTCACCTTTCGCTATGTTGCTTGCCTTTACCTATCAGTTTTCTATTCTTATCAAGCCCAAGCCCAGCCATATTTAAGCATACAAATTTAAGATAGTATTCTCAAACATTGACGTATTTTTTATTATCTCCTAACAAGATAAACAAGTTTGGTATCATTGTTCAATTTTAGCGTAAACACGAGTGAAATTTTCTCACAAACGAAAAAGCCACGTTGCTGAAAATGAGATGTAACAGACAGATAGCAAAGGTCAATTTGTATGACTTTTGATGCACCATAGTACTTTTAATTGTTTTGCTCTTTCTTGTTACAAGGGCTGGCGTAGAAACTGGCCCAGAAATTGACCCATTACTTAAAAGTATCAGATTTTGAGTACCGAAAATTTCTTGAATGTTTCTTAGAAGATTCCTGAGATTCACGTTGCAGTTTTTCTGTGAAGTTTTCTGTGGATCTCTCCTGTGACTTTGATCGTTGACATTTCTTAGCCAGAATTATGAAATCACGCCTCTGTCTCACTCTCCTTCACAGAGGCTGTATTACTGAAGGACCAAGGACGGACCGCGCCGAAGGCGCAACGATATCATTCGTCCTCCGATAATACAGCCTCTGATAATACAGCCTCTGCGAAGGAGAGTGCCTCTGTCTATTCATTACTCAAGAAGTACCGAATAATAAATAAGTTTAAGTAACATTTTTCCAGTACTCCTAATTCTTTGGTGAACCGAGAGTCGGAGTCTCTCATGAAAAAATAGTGAAGGAGTAATGCTTGTTGAAAAAATAAAATTCCTCAATTTGATAAAAAAGATAGTGTGTGATAATTACCTTACCGTCACCTTCTAACTGTAACATGACCTGCTTTTCTTCTCTTGTACAAAGCATATGGCTTCTACGATTTTCATGAAACCAAAATGGCCTGTTACTCTATTAGGTCTGAGAATATTCACTAATATGCATTGTTCTATTGTTCCATATTCTATTGCCGCATTCACGCTTGCCCACATCTGTGGTAGCTATTATTTCAATTCTGTTTTATCGACCCCGATCAAGACTACAGTATCTTGTCTAATCTGTTATTGTTTTCTTAACTTGACAAAAACAAACTGCACAGTTGCAATGTTTTGTTATTGTTATAAAGATTTGGTTCTATTTCTGAGGTACATAACAATAAACGGAATTTGCCTTCGCAGTCAAGCAGCAAGGGTGAATTTTGTAAAACAAAAGATCCAGCTCCCCGACATCAAAAAGCGATTTGATTTTTCAAACGGATAGACTTCACACCTCCGCTGCGCTGAAGATTTGAAATCTGTTCTTAACAAGAGATTGTTTTGGCCAGCATATTAGCATAGCACAACAGCACAGCATACATACTTACATACATGCATATTTATTTGGTAAAGCAGGTTAAATTAATGGTAGCTGATGGGGACCTGCTATCTACGAATATAATTGATATTTATGAAAAAAGGTAAAATACAGTCCAAGAATTAAATGAAAAATTGAAAATATCAGAAGTCCGATCTTTTATTCAAAAGCTGTCCTGTGCCCTTAGCAAATTTTATTTTCTGCAACTGTCCTAAACGACCCGATTGATCTTTTGAAGGATTCAATGGTCTTATCCTTTAGATCATCTTTCAAGGTGCTCCACAGCATAGCATAGCATAGCATAGCATAGCACAGCACAGCATAGCATAGCATAGCATAGCATAGCATAGCACAGCACAGCACAGCACAGCATAGCATAGCATAGCATAGCATAGCATAGCATAGCATAGCATAGCATAGCATAGCATAGCATAGCATGACTTGAAAACTGGGCGGCTAACTCACTCGAGCTGCATGTGAAAAGGAACCATAGAGAGAAGAGAGAACGATAGCATTTAGATGGAAACGTGCGTAGCCCGCTATAACAGGTGCATTGACATAAATGAATTGTTCCTGACCTCAAATGTAGAAATAATGGAGGAAATCGCGTTGCAATGACATATTAGATTCTATTTTTAGAAATAATCCAATTTGTGGTGATGTAACATAAGGAAGGCAGCGTTGGACAGTCTTCCCAAAAATATAAACAAGCTATTATTTGAAAGTTTCTACATAAAAATATGTTAATCCTATTGTAAAATAGTTTCACTACAGGAAATAGAGTTGATTTTCAGTTAAGTCAATGTTTTGTAAATATGGCATGGTTTGAACGGCTACAGCTGGAGTAATTATAAATCTACGACGATGTTTGTATGTAAGTCCCTGTTGGACATGCAGAACCACGTTATGTGCCACAGGCCTGTACACATCTGGTGCTATTAGAAATCAAAGAAAGATTATTAGTTGTTTTTGTTTTGGTAATATACCCCATGTGTTTCGTATGAACAAATTCTGCTTTGCAACCATGCTTTTTGAAATAGTATAATTGTGAGGCTATATTAGATGTTTTCGCATTGCAGCAGCAAAGGATTTTCTTCCGTTTACATCGCCTGCGCACACCGTCGACTGCACAAATATTTATTTTTATTTTCTAGCATTCCGTTCCTTCAAATGGTAGCCTGCGTGCAGCCTTTGGGTGAGGAGCGTTGAGGCTGCACGCAGGCTACAAATGGTCGACAGATTTTACTGTTGAAGTAACGTTAGTTACTGTTTTCTTCTTAGAAAAACGATTTTCTTTCAAAAGAGTAGGTTACTGGTCGTGCGACCAGACCAATTGGTTAAGGCGTAGTGTTTCGAATCTTGTGGGGTTTACTCGCATGGGCTCGAATCCCATCGTCGGAACTACACACCACAAGCCAACAGCAGCAACAGCCAACTCAGCTGTCAATCCTTCCGAGGTCAGTAAATGAGTACTTAGAGTAACTTTGGGGGCACAAGCCGTAATGCCGCAGGCCCACATCAGCTGTATAGCTGCCTATAATCTCAGCCTGCTGCGTTAACAAATAAATGTTGCGTGCTTGCGTGCTTGTTCTTTGTTTATACTGTGTGCGTATCAAAATCAGATTGGTCGATCTTGTCAATCAAGAGGACATGAAATTCAAACAAAGGAAAGATAGAAGGATCATGAATTTGAGCTTTTTACACAATCTCGAATTTTGAACCATATCAGGATTGATGTAGCCTGCGTGCAGACTTTTTGGTTACTGGGGAGGAGGGGGAAGAAAGGAACTACAAAGTCTGCGCAACGCCGTGAATTTTCTTGTTTTCACATTTTCAATGTGATTGCGCAAGCGAGATGCCCTTTGTTTTCTTTTGTTAGGATAGCCAATCAGTATCGAGTCCTCAAATCCCAGGACCCAATAGATTTAACGAAAGACAGTCTGTATTGTCTTTTTTACAAAGCGAGAAAAAGTTCATTGTCATCAAAGTACTCCGTAGTGGAACAAAATGGCGGATCGCGAAGGGAAGCAGCCCGGAAGCAGATAAGATTATCGTGTAAACATGTTAAAGATTGGGATGAATCGAAGTTTCAGAGTGGCCTAAATCATGTCCAACGNAACTCAAAATTGCGCAACCTGGTTACAAAGATGATGTCATGGTCAGGTGATGAAAAACAAGAAAATTCACGGCGTTGCGCAGACGTTGTAGTTCCTTTCTTTCTCCTCCTCCCCAGTTACCAAAAAGTCTGCACGCAGGCTAGATTGATGGTTTGATAGAAAAGAGTTTATTCAGAGTGTTAAAGTTATATGAAATACAAAGAAGAACAGAGTCAACGTAAAGCTTTAGTGGAAAGCCAAGACGAAATTCATTTTTCATGTTCTTCTTGTCTGCAATAGTGACTTTTTATAATAGAAACATAAAACATAAACATGAACATTCCTGCAGCCACCATCAATATTGCTACTATTTTAATGCTAAGATTGTTATGGCTATTTTCATTATCATTTTTTTAGAAGTATCTAATTATACAAAAGAAGAATAGAATAATAAGTAGGTATGGGCCTGC
The DNA here is from genome assembly GCA_004194415.1 of Aurelia aurita. Taxonomy (NCBI): domain Eukaryota; kingdom Metazoa; phylum Cnidaria; class Scyphozoa; order Semaeostomeae; family Ulmaridae; genus Aurelia; species Aurelia aurita. The sequence goes on along the minus strand of REGM01000002.1, from coordinate 492,347 downwards.
TTCAGTCTTGTTAGACTATGCATATGACACACGTTCGGATACTCATATATCAATCTCGTCCCCAGAGTGAGTTCGTTGCTCTACCTCTACTCTGGGATACAAGTGGCCGTTCTGCAATTTGATTGGCTATTCGAAAGCAATAGATAACACATTTCTCGAAATCTTACTAATTATTCGAATAACAACAATAAAATCTAGTCACTAAGCAACAACCACTACAATGTTGCATTGTTGTTTGGAATCGATTTCACATAATGAGCGTTACCCTGCCAACTGCAAATCCATAATGGCTGCTAATCCGCTCTTATTTTGGGTGGATTGGGACTATGTGTACCAGGGTGTTCACTCGGCTTCGTGACCAGCGTATGACGTAAGAACACCCTGGGAACGAGGTTGCTTATATATTAGATATGTATAAGGTTGAGTCTTGTTGGTACATTTCTTCTTATGACTAAAACGTAAGCAAGCAGAGGGCTTAAATTTTAGTTTTTTTCTGAGATCATTGTTAAAGAATTTGTTAAGTGCCATTCATAGCCAGAACCAGATGACATCATGTCTATTTCTGCTATGGATGGCACAGAATATTGCATTTTGTTGTTGTTGTTTTTTATTTTTAACAGTGACATAAAAAAACAATTATATGATAAATTAATGCACATGTTCATCATGCCATGTTCTTCTCGCTTTGAATGCTGCAAATTTTGGAACCAAAGAATGAATACCACCCTGAAAAAAATCTTGAAAACTGGGTGGATATGTCCACCTCCTGGCTACACCATAGACTGATTACATGAGTCTCAGTTTTCCGCATTGAATTGAATGATATTATGAGAGAAAATGAAAACATCAGATTAAAAAAATCGAACGAATACAGGGAATCACGTCGTCAGTCTAGCTACACCATTGAGATGCTTTAGAATCTTATTCTTAGACTTACCAACTTGAAGCATGCTCCTTTCTGCTACTCACTCCAACTAGTACCGAGCCTTCTAAATTCGAATATACATCGTGATTGTTGTTGTGGAGCCACTTGCTTGAAACTACTCATTAATTTTAATAATAAATGACTTGATATAGCTTTGAGCAAATACTTATCCTAATTAATAGACAAATTTCAGTCCGACGTCTTTTACTTTCACCTTTCACGTGAAGGCTTACCCTGTCAACCGAGTTGATGACACTCGGCGTGAAATTTCTCATGTAAAGGGCCTCTAAGATGAAGCTTTCCGTGTCAATTACAAGAAATGAACATATTTCAAGCTGTGGCAGAAAATTGCAAACTCACTTTTTCTTGTAAAATCAGATTCCGCTATCAGCAAAGATGTGAGACAGAGACGAGTTGAAGGACATGTGGCACGCATTAATTAGTTGAAAGAAAACAAAACAAAACAGAGAACAAAAAAAATCGCTTATTTAATAGATTCAAGAACGAGGCTGCATTTTTCTATTGCAATAACAAAAACACGAGAACAAAAGTTGTCTTTGTTTTCAGGTCAACCAATAGCGTGCGTGACATATATGTCCTTTTACCGTAATTGCTGCGCGCAACTCAGCCTAACCAATCTTGCACAATCTAGCCATCTTCATTCATCGATCATTCATTCAGTGATGGATGTGGCAATTCAATTCAATACAACAAACGCTTGGGACAGGGAAAAGGTAGTTACTGGCTGGAAAACGCTTTTATTATCAATAAAAGCGCAATTGTATCACATCTCTTTTTCAGTTTCTCCTGTGTTAATTGCTTAAAAGTCCATAAACCGATTTGTCACGCTTAAAAATTCCATAAATGTAAACGGCGGAAACAGGGAATGAAACTCGGGCATCCAATGCGCAGCACTCACTGACTATTGTTATTGCTAGTTAGTCTAATTATGTATGTGCGCACATGCATCTTTTGCTCCATAAGCTTGCATGAATCTTGTTTCGTCACGCCGTGTCAAATTTCTGGATAACTGCCAATTTCCTGCTTGATTTTAATCATGAAAATATATTCACAGCATAACAGCATATTATTCAAATAGTTGCTACACTTATTCTTTCGAGTGAATGGCTTGACGGGAACTTTTGGTATTTAACTGCAATTCTACCGTTGGCATTTTTTATTTCTTGTTTTTTTTCAAAATTACAGGTTTTTTTATATTTCAACTCGTTTGAGGTTTTGACGTCATCAAATTGCTAAATCGTAAACAAGGAAAGCTACAGATGTCTGCTTGCTATCAAATTGTACACCTTCATCAACAATGGTTCTTCTTGAAGATTCTTCCATATTTCCTTCATTGATTTATAATTTACGATGATTTTAGTAATCAACATTTCAAAATTACCATCATTTTTTTTTTAGATTTGAAGCGTATGCTAGTATTCACATATTGATAACATCGGCAAAAAAGCTGTTCTGCAGCTCAACGCTATTAAAAAACTCGATTCGTGGGTTGTAAAGAGAAACAAGTAATTATAAATTAATTCATACTTTGTCACTTCAATTACTGTCCCCTTAGCTGGTTATTCTGCATTAATGCAAGCCAAAAGAAAATCGAAAAAGTTAAGGAAAGGGCCTTACTTTTAGCACTCTCAGATTATTCTTCATCGTATAGTAACCTAGCCAAGACCGAATCTACTACAAGATTCTATTTGTACCTAAGGTTAAAACTACAAATTATGGTCTAAACTCTATTAGCTTTTTGGGTCCAAAGATTTGGAATTCTCTTCCAAATGAAATAAAGGCATCAAGAAGTGCAAACCAATTTAAAATACTTATAAAAGATCGGTATTTCGAAAATCAATGCGCCTATTGATTGAGTCGTTCATCATCAAGCGCTTCTCACTACAGGTTTTAGCATAGGCTTCAAATTACACGTATTTTTATAAGAAACTGCTTGGAACATTTTGGCATTTACCCGTTCTGGATAAGGCTCAAATCCTTACTGGTTGCCAGTGCACGCGTAAATGTTCCAATTTCAGGCTAATCAGCCAATGAGATCGCCGCTTTCTAACCTCGTGATACAAAATCGGCCATGCGAGGTGACTTTTCTAATACCCTCACAAAAATTGAAATGGATGCTAAATTACTGCAGTTATTCAAAAATGTTTGATACAGCAGTTGCAGAGATGTCCGTCCAGAGTTGTTTACATATGTAAGCACATATCTTATTTGGAGCCGGAGTTGCATTCATTTGCCGGTCCAAGAATATTGACCTTCATTAAAATATCGATAGAAATCGCTACAAATGAGATATAGAGATGAGAATTTCAGCGATTATGCAGATTGACCTGAGCAATAAATAACCCAAATACATTCGCTTCTATTAGCTCTCAAAATCGCAGACAATCTTCAATGACTTCTGCCAGAGATATCATCTAGGCCTAAGCTACTCCACACTTAAAACCCTTCCACGGCCCTGAAAAAGTTAAGGTAAAATTCGTGAGCTAAATTATTCACTTACCAATGACTCAGGCACCAGTTTGACTTCGTTTGCCATTAAACTTCAGGAGATTCATAAGAAACAACCTGTCTTTGCTGAATTGCAAACCCCCGGGGGGGGGTCCATAACATATTTTTGGTACGGGTATGTGCCGCCCATATAGGTGGGGTTTTGGCCGTTAAATTCTCTAAACATGGTTATCATTTTCACCGAAAATCCCATATAGGTGGGTGAGAAATCAAATAAATTCTTACAATTACCCATAATATAGGGTCTGCGTGTAAATCCTGGCAATTATAAGTGGGTNGTATGTCGAGCCTCGAGCCCTCGAGCCTTTGAGCCTTATATTTCGAGCCTAAGCCTTACATTTTCCAGATTGAGCCTAGCCAAATACGAAATGAGGCGACAAATTCTAACAAAGGGTATATATATATCATTTGCAGCAAATTTAACATTAAGCAATAAAATAAATTTTTAAATTGAGATTGCAATCAACCGTCATAGGAAATTTAAAATTGGTTTATCGGAATGCGTCTCGATTAAGTCAAGGGCATTTAAGATTCAACTAAACACATGAAGCACTTTCCCATATTAGAAAAAAATGTTGATATTTCGAAAACGACCTTCAGGAGCTCTCGAATGTATTCCTTTCTTACCAAGGGAATTTCTACTGGATTTAGGGGGTTAACGTTGTTTTATGATAGCAATTACTTAAGCAGCTTCTTGAGTCTTCTCTGCTATATTAATTCTACGTCCCTCCCTGAGAGCTGCCAGATAGAGCGAGAGAGCCAGAGCCAAACGGATTGAAATCAACCCTTTTCAAGATCAAGATCGATGCCTGCAGGCTCGAATCGAAATATAAAACTCGAAGGCTCGAAATTTAAGGCTCGAGGGCTCGAGGCTCGAAGTATGGAGCTCGAAGCTCGAAGGCTCAAAACCTGCAGCCTCCCCAAAGTGACGTCATCACAAAGGCTGCAATCGCTCATAGTATCGAGGCAAATTCATAAGGGCACGTTTTGTTGTTGCTGCTGCTGCCTCACTTGTAAAACTTTGGCTTGGCAGAAACGAGAAGGGTGTTGGCAAGTTGCAGTTCATTTATTTCCTAGAAATATGGCGTATCAACAACAATATGGACAACCTCAGCAACCCGGTACAGATCCAAACCTTCTCTGGGGTATCTTCTCAAAGTAAGTAGCAGTTATTCTTTGCCCGGTCAGTAGTGTACCGTATATAACGTCACGCACAAACCGCGACCGCAGTGTCATTGCTGTTGTCGTCATGTCATGGCCTACAATACAATTAAAATGAGAATCATACTAACACACAAATGCTAATGCTACAAACAAAATCTTTTTGACAGTAGTAGTTTTATACTTTGTATGAAAGACTTCACCTATCTTAAAAATTGCCATGTAGGGTACTACTAGTACTGGCGGGATTTATCAGACAGCGGGATATATCAGACAGTTGAGTTTTTTTGGCATTCAACATCAAGTAGCAGCCCTCTAATATTTTTAAAACAAACACCAACTTAAGTGAAGCTTTTATGACCATTGCTCTTCCATTCTACATCACTATCATTTTGATCGCCCAGTCTGTAGAGTGTGGCAACTGCACGCACGCACAAGGTTTTTACAACAAAAATTTTGTACACGCCGATTTTGAACGAGATCTTTTGTTCACTACTTTGAAAACAAAGGAATCGAAAACTTTGCACGCGAGCACGCCACTGCTTCGTTGGTCTGCACGCGCGAGATCTCGCCAAGAACTGCCATACTCTGCAGACTGGTTGATCGCTTTTTGCTTCTTTAAAATATGCGCTTTAGTAGCTTTGGCTTGTCACAGCATATTTTTAAGAAGCAAAAGCGATTAAAATGATAACGATGCAGAAGTGTCCTGAAAGACAATAAATCTGAAGTCGAAGCTTTGAAAAAAGAACATCAAAATAACAAGAAGAACATTGAAGAGATGAAGGTCACTGAAATTAAAGCAGAACTGCCTGTTGAGGCTGTGCCATTTTTTGAACAAGCAAGAGACAAGGGCCTACATCTCAATAAGGAGGAGTTCAGAGATGCGCAAGGCTTCGGTATAGTCTCCCACTCAGAGATCTACCAAGCTTTTGCACATGTGGAGAGTCATTTAATGTAGGTCATGCACTGTCATGTAAAAAGGATGGCTTCATTGCGCAGAGACATGATAACATTCGGGATATCCTCACAGTTCTTTTGAGCAAGGTGTGTCACAATGTCCAGGCAGAGCCCCATTTGCAAAAAAATGACAATGAAAGATTCCAACTGAGGACAGCAAACGTAAGTGATGGTGGCACGGCTAGACATAAAGGCAGGCAGTTTTTGGCGTCGTGGGCAGAATGCATTCTTTGATATTCGCGTAACGCATATGAATGCCATGAATAGCCAAAACAGAAACACAGAATCGATATTCAGGCAACATGAAAACGAAAAAAAAAGAGCTTATTTACAACGAGTGATAGAGGCTGAACAAGGTACTTTTACACCCTTGGTTTTCGGTACAAATGGTGGAATTGGAAAAGAGTGTGATCTCTTTGTGAAAAACTAAGCAAGCAAGCTGGCCCAAAAGCAAAATGAACAATATGGCATGATAATGTCATGGATAAGGACAAAACTTTCCTTTGAAATTGTTAAAGCTGCACTGTTGTGTGTGCGGGGTTCTAGAGCTCCTTTCAGGAGAATGCAGGAAAGCGCCATTGACAATTTTAAACTCAACATGCTTGAAGCAGATCTATGAGAGACTTTATGACTATTGGTGTGGGATGGTTATTTGGTGAACAAGGAGTAAATAAGTATGATAATGTTTTCTATACTGTCTTTCTTTTTCTTATTTTAAAGTATATTTTAAACTTTGAAAAACCTTGTAATTAAGATTTAGATTTTGATAATTTTTTAAAATAAATAGTTCAAAATTTTGCCTCATGAGGATACAATCATATAGAATATATAAATTATTTCATTATTTTTAGTACTGTAGAGCTTAGTTTTTAGGGCTGTAATACAGTTTGTTAATGATGCAGAATGGAAGAGCAGTTGTCATAAAAAGCTTCACTTAAGTTTGCGTTTGTTTTTGAAATATTCAAGGGCTGCTACTGGATGTTGAATGCCAAAATTGTCTGCTATGTCCCGCTGCCTAATAAATCCCGCCAGTACCCTATATCTTGAAAATTTTTGGTAGCTAAAGCAAGGAGCCAGTCTACAGAGTTTGGTAAACTGCACGCACAAGATTTTGTACAAAATTTTTATGTGCACGCCGATTTTGAATGAGATCTTTTGTTCTCTACTTTAAAAACAAAGAAATATAATACCCTGCATGCAAACATGCCACTGCTTCATTGGTCTGCATGCCTGAGATCTCGTTGAGAATCTGCAGCCGGTGCAAGGAGCAGCCCTAACCTTGTTGGAAAAATGCCCACAGGCACTCCAAATTTCTAATTGTTCTTAAGACCAAGTTGCCCAGTTGCCTTGCTTTTTTCAGACAGAATATTGCATCTTCCCTCTTGCTTTTTAAAGTTCAAATATTATAAATGTTTTTAAATGATTATTCTTCAAAAGCAAAAAAATAAAAATGTTTACAGTGTTTTAAAAATGACTGTTCATCTTTCAGGGTAGATAAAGACAGAAGTGGATCAATTTCATCAGTTGAACTACAGACAGCACTTTCAAATGGTAAGTGGTTTTATTAAATCCAATGGATCCAGCTAGGCTCAAATTTTTCATGAAAAATAGGTGCAGAGTCTTGATCTTGGCATATGAAGATCTAAAGACAATTGTCAGTAAAGTTGCAGTGAGCATAGGTTCCAAATATTTCAATTGGTGTAAAAAGGCCAGTGTAAAATTCAGTGACCAATTTTTTTAATTGAATGGTTTGAAAGAAACTTCACCTACTTTACTATAATTCTAGCGTTGGACATTCCTGAAATCTGCAACATTTTTCAAAATTACAGCTTATTTATATTTCAACTCATTTGAGGATGTGACATCATCAAATTTCCAAATTGTATTCCATAAGAGTGAAAGAATTTTGCTTGATACACATTGTAGACATAACCTATGTTTTTTTTGAAAATTATTCTATGTTTCCTCAAAAAGTTTAGAAATTATGATGGTTTTAATGAAGATTTCTGAAAGTCCAATGCTAGAGTTACAGCAAAAAGTAGCTAAAGTTTCTTTCAAGCCATTCCATTCAAAGAAATAGGCCACAGAATTTACACCAACCTGTTTAAAGATTTGGAACCTATGCTTGCCAGTTTACGTTGCTCATTCTTAAGTGTAGGTTTTGTTTTTGGCAAGAAAAATGGTTTTTGCTATTGAACAAGAAAAATAAGGTATGGTCTATACTTAAAATGCTAATTGAAGCTGTACAGGTCTGTTAAATATTTTGAAATATTTTTTTTTATATACCAGCGGTACATGGTCTCTATAAACTAAGGACAGAAACTAAATCTAAAAATATACCGGGTGAGTCAGAAAAATGTATCCACTCTTTGAAAAATCATAATACAAAAACTAGAACATTGAATTGAAAAGTTACAACGGTATTGCTTGACTGAGGGTTTAACTTAATTTTGAGAATTTATTCATAATTTACGATGCATCATCTTCACCTCAATGAAGAATTCCTGAAAGCTAGCTTCCATGGGCTTTGCCTAAAACTATAAGGGATTGGGTCAATTTGATCCATGTTTTGATGAATAAAATAGCAAAAGAACTTTTTTCTTGGGTTAAGCATTGCTTTCTAATGATTCAGAAACTGTTGAAATGTAATTATGCTCTCACATCAATGCTGTGCATCAAAGAGTTAAAATCTCTATGACAGTGAACAGGCCAGTTTTAGCTGTTCTGGGGCTTATCAAGAAATATGATTTTTTGCTAATTCCTAATTTCAGAAGGAAATAATGCACCTAAAATTATAAGAAAAATCTTGAAAATTAGGCTAAAGCTTTAATTTTGCAAATTGGTTGCATAGCTTTTGTTGTACGATTTTTCAAACAGTGGATATATTTTTCTGACTCACCCGGTAGATTACAACAGCTAACAAACAACACAAAAAGTTAAAAAAGAGCAATTTTATTAATTTAAACAAATTAAACATTAGTTTGAAAATTTAGACAAATTGTTTATTTGCTTTTATTTTTTAAGTTTGTGTAAGTATATCAACCTGCAACTTTGCCATTCTCATTTTCAACAGGCACCTGGACTCCTTTCAACCCTGAGACAGTGAGGCTGATGATCGGTAAGAACATTACTTTTTGAGCCTTTGATGAACCTGAAATATTTTTGTTTCTTCTTGACAGGCACTTGGACTCCCTTCAACCCAGAGACAGTAAGACAGATGATTGGTAAGATATGTCAACAGAAAACGCCTTAGCCTCTTTCTTGTTGAATGACTAAAATGATACTTTGCTGCCCCAGAAACTAGAAATTTTTAAAGTTTATAAAGTGTTCTTTGTGTAAAATTGTTCTCCTTCTCTTTGTAATTTATGCGTGCAACACAGTGGATCTTTTGGGTGTTATTTGATATTTGTAGATCTCAGTTTGCCATAGATTCTCCCATAAGTCTGATAATTCCACAGTCTTGTGTAATATTTCATTTTAGGTATGTTCGATAAAGATCGTAATGGAACTATCAACTTCCAAGAATTTGGTGCTTTGTGGAAATATGTGACAGACTGGCAGAACTGCTTCCGCAGCTATGATAGAGACAGTTCGGGAGCAATTGATCAAAATGAGTTAAAAGCAGCATTAACAAGTTTTGGTGAGAAACTAACGATTTTCATGTTGTTTTAATGTCAGCTGCTACGACAAGATATGTTCATAAAATACAATTAAAAATCCATGATCAGCCTTTATTCCATGATGAAGTCTGGGAGCAGTTGCTTCCTCTCTCAAAGGATTCTAGATTATTCATTTCATCTTGACAAATTCAAGGTTAAAAACAAAGGTTTCAGATTATGGAATGAGTAAGACCTAATCTGCTCAAGACCATTTCTATTCAGAAAAATGCTGTATTTACTATACTGTATCTGCTGTATAAGCCATCACTTGTTTCTTTTCAGGTTACAGATTGTCAGACAGATTTTATGAGATACTGATTAGAAAGTTTGATAGAAGAGGTGCTGGTAGCATCACATTTGATGATTTCATTCAATGCTGTGTTGTGATTCAGGTGAGGTGTTAAAATGGCTGCACTCTGCATATTTTACCTTATTTCATTTTGATTTTTTTTGTATGCAGATTGTAACAAGTTGCACAAATATTTCTATTTTCTGTGCACCAACTTACAATGTATCGGATAACAACAGAAACCTGAATTATATATTTGTAAATTGTGCAAATTGCACTTGCCACCAGTCCAGGTATTCAGCCCTCATTTAAAGGCTGCCGCAGAGGAGAATTTTCTCTTTAACTGCTTTCCCTGTATGTTACTACACACTATTTACTATTGTGTCAAAGTCAAGCTATATGCTGTAACAGTTCCTGAAATATGTGTGCGTTTTCTTCAATAAGTGGAGACAAAATTTAGCAGGTCTTTTTAGTCTAAAGAGATGGAGATTAGGAACTAACTAGTGGCACAGCCCACTTCAAATCATTCAGTTTGCCAACAATTTCAACAAACATAATGAGTAGTTTGCTTTTAGGACCAAGCCATGCATAGTATCCATTTCACTATTATGAATAAATGTATTATTTTCGCAGACACTGACAAACGCTTTTCGTCGAAATGATTATTATCAGAATGGATGGATACAATTACCCTATGAGGAATTTCTCTCTACTGTTTTTAATTTGAAGACTTGAGAGGATTGGTACTTATGTGTCTTATTAGCGTGGTTTGGTGTGGTGTGATTTCATTATTTGTTGTTGCTTAATAGCGTTATCATCGTCATGTTTCCTCTAAAGAGTTTGACATGTTGCTCTTTGGATGCAACACGCATATTAATAGATCCAAACTTAATGAGTGCTCACTGTCCTGCTTAACCATTTCTGCAAGAATCCATTTCTGCACGAAAACATAGTTGCAAAGTCTTTGTGTGATACAGAACTTGAAATCACGATGAGTACAGAAACGATTTGCTGAATATTTTCGTCTGACACTGGTAACAGCAAATCGTCAGATAAGACCTGAAAGAGTAGGGATTAGGATGAATAGAATGCGTGAATTTGAAATTAGAGGAAGTGAAATGGAGTGAACAATTTTCTTTAAGACTGGAAAGAATGGGACCATTCTTTTATGATGTCCCCACGAAGCGGGAGGGGCGTTAGCCATCTATTATAATCAAACAGCAGGTCTATTGTCTTTTTTTCCGACAGGGGGAGTTGGTCTAAAAATCGGCCATTTTTGGAGGACGTAATAAATGCCTTGGACCCATTGCTTTTAGGCATTAATGTGCACCGTAAGACGAAATTTTTAGCAAATGGTTCAGTTCAACGCGGTTTCTACGTAAACATATCATAAGTTTGTTAATTTTATATCTTCTTCAGACACTGACAACAGCCTTCCAACAGTTCGACTCGAACAGAAATGGATGGATTCAAATAAACTATGAACAGTTTTTGTCTCTTGTGTTCAGTCTAAAGTCCTAGATGAAGCAGGCATCATCTGGCAGTTAGGGATTGGTGAAGTATCTTTGTTTCTTGACATTGCAACCGCAAGTAAATGTAACAAATGCGGAGTAATGTGAGTAACTCATTATGTATAACTGGTGTAAGACTTGACTGTTAAGTGAATGTATGATATTTGACTTATGATGGTCCAATGGATAAAACAGACTGATCGTATGGAACGTTATATTAAACATGTTTATCTTCTAAGCGTAGTTACCAAATCCTTTGAATCTTTGTGGCCAAAAAATCGAGAAAGGATTGCTGGCCACTTATTATCCTTGATGAAACATTTTATAGTGATTTTAGTTTTCTCTGAAAGAGCAGCATTTCCCAAAAGATAATTATGTAGCCCTACTCTAGAAAACAGATTCGTACAAATTAGGACATTTGTGGAGATAGAACAAATTCATTTTTTCCCTCTCGGAGCATTTGTTTTGAGTGGTTATTGTGGTCTTGCATCTCATGTTAGTTAAAATGTCACTGAACCCTGAAAATTGTGCATTGACTTGCTTAAGAAGTAAACTTCCTTTATGTATTGACTTTCGTATTGACTTGCCCAACTAATGATATTATTTTGGCAGTGGTATTTAGCCTCTGTCTAACGTGATGTTTACCGTATGCCGTGTTGTACACCATCGTGTTGTGTTGTACCGTGTAACGTCTACCTGAAGTCCAGTTATCTTGTAGTCAGCTTTGTAACTTTGCCTTGAGTTTATTTCTTCTTTAAGGTTGATTCTTTAGATATAGTCTGGTGTATTATTTTTAATCCTTTTTCAAAAGTCTGACAATCGGGTAAATTTTAAGTTTCTATAGATAAATATTAACTCAGATAAAAGATAGTGTCATGTATTGAAATGAAAATTTTATGTTTCATGTTTCTAGTTTGTCTTGACCAGTCCCCAGAACAAGAACTTTTGATTTGAAGTTATGTTCGATAGGTTTCACAATGTTTGCAGGTGTTAAAAAGGCTTTAAATTTTCCCAAGGAGATATTTTGAAATTTCAGTTGATTTTCCACCAGTTGAATTTTGTCATGCAAAGCACTTTTTTCGAGAATAAGCATACGCAATTGAAATTTGATGTGACTTTCTGTGGCTGTTCTCTTCAGCAAAATATCTCACGGCTAATAATTTGCATCGCGTGAAGAAATTCGCCTAGTGGAAAGCGGCTTTAAGAAATTGCTATTGAAGTTTACATTGGGCAGCGAACAGACATCTAGTGGTTATTTGTGAATCACAGCCTGTGTCGCTGCTTCTGCGTTCCGAGCTGTCACGAAATTAAGGGTGTGTTTGATTGGTACCAATTCTGAAAATGGTAGACTTGGTATACTCGGAATTTGTGTTTGATTGACTCCAAAATTCTCAAAACGGTAGGTTTGCTAGGTTTGGAAGGCCTTCTGAACCTTCTGCTAAAAAAGGCAGAAGGTTTAGAGATTCCTGTTTTCAATAGCGAATCTCAATGGTGAATCCAAAACCTGCTGTTTTCAAGATTTCGTGTTTGATTGGGAAATATATTTCCGTCTCTGCGAAGTCTACTGTTTTCAGAATTTGGTAGGTTTGGTATTACCAATCAAACACACCCTAAGTAAAAAATTGGGTTAAAAGCTGAACGAAACTTTAAGTTGACTGTTAAGAGCAAGGAGTGTTGTTTACGAAGAACAGAGCCCCAGCTACGGGGCTCATAGAAATTAAGGCACTTTGAAGGAAAATGTCACCCTACATCATAACGTTTCTCTTTATGCTCTCGTGGTTACACAATTTGCTTTCAAAGAAACTATGGACTTGCTAAAAGTCTCTCTCTTGGAAAAACGGGAGGAAGGAAGTCCACAAAATCTCCAAATTGTTCTAATCAATGACCAACTGCTAACACAGAAACTTTCTCAATCAATTCAGCAAGCCATTTATAATTCATCTAAAACAAAGCAATTAGATACCTGTTTCTATAAGTTAAAACTGTAACTAATGTATTTACAAAAACAGTTCTTGCCGCGTGCTTTTGAAGTCGTCGATAAATTCAAATTATTCAACAGATGTTAATTCGGTTGTCGTAAGGTAGTTTAGACAAGGATGGCTGGTTGCTAAAACGTCTGATCGCATCGTCGACCTTGTGGCTAGTGTTTACATTCGCTATGTGCTGTTGATTTTCTAATGAAAGTAAGGAATGCGGTAAAAGCACATATATAAGAACGACTACTTTTGAGGCTGTTTGCGAAATGGTTGATCAGTGGTCTGTCCGACACAGATTGGTTTCTTAAATTATAGGGAAACAGTCAAATCCCATACATATTACAAATAGCCGAATAGCATCCTCTGGTTGGTGAGACCGAACCGCCCAACAAGAAATACTACCCAGTTGATATTTTGGCCTTAATCAACAAAACAATTCCGAGTCGGATGGACAAATAATCAACCATTTCGCAAATAACCTCTTTTACATAAGAACTTACAGGCTAAACTTTTGGAGAAAAGTTTTAGAAATGTGTACAAATTGCTTTAGAACAGGTATTACAAAGTGGTATATTCTCAAAGCATTCCATTTCGTGGTGTTAGTGTAGTGTATGCTCTCTTGATCGCACAATTAATAGATTTTAGTCCCCAGGATTAAGAACATTTACTATGTTAAGGTAAACATGATGGTTCTTTCATATTGGTTTTACTGTATTCAGTTAGCAAAGAATACGTGTATTGGGATAGTTATAATGTAAGACTACATTAGGTGTATTTTGGGCCAATGTTATCTGCCTTTCTCGCTACTTAGAAATGACCTACAAATCGGAAATGACCTCCACCAAATTTAGAGTAAAAGAGTGCCGTGCTATAATTGTCAAATAGCGGCTTCATAACTATTTAATTGCTTATAGTTAATTTTAATTGATATATAAACGTAACAACAGGTGTTATACATCCCCAAGGTGAACTAGTTGACTAGCAGGTTGGCTGTTTCATGCACTCAGGTAGCCTATTCACTCGTAGACCAGAATTAAGATAAACTTAATATAGAGCGATATATCTCATATGGAATAAGCCTAGATACGTAGCAGTGGGTAATTTTGAGGATATTGAAATTTGTGGTGGTTGCTAAACAAGATGAAATTCACAACAAATTGTGTTATCGACAAATGAATCAAAAATTGAGGATGACGATGTTTCGGGAAAATCTTTCTGTCGTGATTAATTGGTAAAGTTTGTGCACATTTATTGGTATGTATCCAAATTATTTCTATTTCTTTCCTTATACTTAGTATTTAGTTGTTTCGTCACAGTTAGTTATCTACAATGTTATCAAACTCTTTTTGTCTTGATAAGTTGGTAAGGTTTTATTGATTGGTAAGTATTTAAATTCTATTTCTTTCCTTACTTTTCTAAGTAAGGAAAGACTGTTGTTTCGCCACAGTTAGTAATCTACAATGTTATCAAACTCTTTTTGTCTTGATAAGTTGGTAAGGTTTTATTAATTGGTAAGTATTTAAATTCTATTTCTTTCCTTACTGGTGACTTTCTTACTTTCGTGGTTTATTTCTCCTATAGTTTAATAATCTAGTCTTACAATTACAATGCAGTTAGCAGACCTTGTGTTTTGTCTACCAGGCTTACGACCATTCATCAAGTTTGTGGAAGATTGCTGTGTAATTTTGTTGCTTTATTAGAACTACCTCTTGGTTAGCAGGGAAATTGTTCATGCAGAATCATTCGTAAATATTTTCAATATTTTAAACGATTTTCAAACTGGAATTTTATGCGGTAAAATATCAGGATTGGTATCAGGCAAGTTTGCGATCGAGTGTGCTGAAATGGTCATGCATCATATTTGACAGCAAGTAGAAAATAGACTACGCGACCTAAAATGGTTCCCTTTTCTTGCAATCATAAGACTTTAGCTTACTGAAAAAAGTGCCCTTGAAGTGTCGTGCCCCTCCAAGTTCAAGATGCTTCCTACGGCCCTGCGAGAACCAAGAAGTTTGAAAATATGTTGTCTCGCTGCAAGTCTCAGTTCTAATGACAGAGCGTGAGGGAAAATCTAAGACTGAAACTTCCTTCATTGCTACCCTCTTCAAGATTAAAACTAAGAATTGACGCAAATCAAAATATATGTATGTTGAGCAGTTTAATTTTCTGTGGGCTCTGAAATCGACAAAGAACCCTTAGGCACCCCCTTTTTTTCTTCTCGTCTTCTTTTTCCAGTACAGTTTCACTCACCGAAGTTATGTGCAAAGTACAGCTTTTATCTCGACGGTTGCGTCAGTGCTTCGTATGCACCTGCAACTTCTAAGCCATTTTGCCGTGATTAGTGCTGATAAACAGGAACATGTTATGCGATATTAAAATTCAGCAAAATTATAATTTGCCAAAATTACGATCATCTCTGTGGCGGAAAGCTGTCTTGGATGAAATTTGAAGCTTTTGAAAGCTATTTCTAAATTGCATGCTTCTTTCGTAGGTGAAAGAATGAAAGAAAGAAAGAAAGAAAGAAAGAAAGAAAGAACTAGTTCACCTTTCGTAGGTGAAAGAATGGCGTGTATCCCAAAATACATCTTAGTGTTCGTGTTAGCACAACTGTTTTCAGAACACGTGAGTATGAAATTTCACATCTCTAAATAATCACGAATTCTTTTCAAACATGCTTCACCATATTTCTTCAATCTTTCGATGTGAAGCAACGGCTGGATAAAATTCAAATCTCATGCCCTTGATATGTACAGTTTTGAAGAGAAAAAAAGGTTTTGAATGTCAGTTTCAGTTTATGCTTTGCATTCCATTACTTACAAAGCAATAACCAGAAGAGCGACAGATTTCTGCTTACGACCATATTGTAGACCTTCATAAACTATGGTTTTCTTGAAGATTGTATCATTTTTCCTCTATTGATTTAGAATTTACGACGATTTCAATTTTTTCAAGATTTTCCATGGATTATTTCAAAAAACTTCTAAATGCCGCCATTTTGAAAATAAGCAAGATATCAAAAGATTTCCACGGCAGATCTACAGCAAAGTACCCTAAGATCCTTTCAAGCAATTTAATTCGGAGAAAATTGTAAACGAATTTTACACCCACCTTTTAAAAGATTTGAAAGATTTGAGCCCTATGCTGATACATACATACATACAATCAAGTTATATTATACACTGGCAAATAAATAAAGAATTACAAGCGAAGGTACTAAATAAATAAGAAAAACCTAATTAAAGACAAACAAAGAGAAAAAACTGGAAATTGTAAGCATAGGGCTCAAATCTTTAAAAAGGCGGGTGTAAAATTCTTTTACATTTTTCTTTGAATTAAATGGCTTGAAAAGAACTCAGGGTACTTTGCCGTAAATCTGCCGTGGAAATTTTTAGCTATCTTAATTAATATCAAAATGGCGGCATTTATTATTTTTGAGGCTGTGACGTCATCAAATTTCTAAATCCTAAACCAGAAGAGCGACAGATTTCTGCTTGCAACCATATTGTAGGCCTTCATAAACTATGGTTTTCTTGAAGATTGTATCATTTTTCCTCTATTGGTTTAGCATTTACGACGATTTCAATTTTTTCAAAATTTTCCATGAATTCTTTCAAAAAACTTCTAAATGCCGCCATTTTGAAAATAAGCAAGATATCAAAAGATTTCCACGGCAGATCTACAGCAAAGTACCCTAAGATCCTTTCAAGCAATTTAATTCGGAGAAAATTGTAAACGAATTTTACACCCACCTTTTAAAAGATTTGAAAGATTTGAGCCCTATGCTGATACATACATACATACAATCAAGTTATATTATACACTGGCAAATAAATAAAGAATTACAAGCGAAGGTACTAAATAAATAAGAAAAACCTAATTAAAGACAAACAAAGAGAAAAAACTGGAAATTGTAAGCATAGGGCTCAAATCTTTAAAAAGGCGGGTGTAAAATTCTTTTACATTTTTCTTTGAATTAAATGGCTTGAAAGGAACTCAGGGTACTTTGCCGTAAATCTGCCGTGGAAATTTTTAGCTATCTTAATTAATTTCAAAATGGCGGCATTTATTATTTTTGAGGCTGTGACGTCATCAAATTTCTAAATCCTAAACCAGAAGAGCGACAGATTTCTGCTTGCAACCATATTGTAGACCTTCATAAACTATGGTTTTCTTGAAGATTGTATCATTTTTCCTCTATTGGTTTAGCATTTACGACGATTTCAATTTTTTCAAAATTTTCCATGAATTCTTTCAAAAAACTTCTAAATGCCGCCATTTTGAAAATAAGCAAGATATCAAAAGATTTCCACGGCAGATTTACAGCAAAGTACTCTAAGTTCCTTTCAAGCCATTTAATTCGGAGAAAATTGTAAACGAATTTTACACCCACCTTTTAAAAGATTTGAAAGATTTGAGCCCTATGCTGGTATTGTATGCAGGGGAATTCTAGGGGAAATGCCATTGATATCAAAGCGAGCATCGTTATGGACTTTTCAATTAGTGCTTTCATACGAAGCTTCCTTTGTATTTTCATACAATTTCAACACTTTTCAGGTATCATGCACCAATCAAGCAAATGCAACATTTTCAAAAGACTTCCTTTCAATAAAAATTGACTTCAACGAAGTAGTGAAGCCCATTAATCCGTACAATGGATGTCCGACTATACTCAACACAATGACATTGTCCAAGCTGGGTAGCAATCCGATTTGCGCTTTCAGTTTTGATCGGACACTTTATATTTATCCGGACAAAGATGGGGCTATCAATGTTGGAGATACAATAACGTTCAAAGCGGACAGCGTACTGGACCAAAACTCTACAGCAATCAACACTACTTCAGTTGTGATTCAGTCGGCTATTTCCGGTGCGTTTACACCAAATGTTGCCATTTCTGAGGACGGTTATGTATCTGGTTGCGTACAAGACCGGTATTTCTTATCAGCTGAGTTTTCAGTCAATTCCGGATACGGTTATTTCAGCCGGTTTGATTGGGGACTCAACATTGATAATGCAACGTCTAGTGAGGTGACAACCGCACATAGCTACTTAGCCGGAAAAGCTGTGAATGCATCAGAGGTCGAAATAACCAAGTCAGTACTGTCTTCAAACGAGTCAGTCAAAATTGAGATCTTCAATATTTTCGGGCAGAACAACAGCAAGATATTCCTGCTGAAGAGTTCCACGCAGCCAGTCGCCCGGATTAAAGGGAGCAGGCAGATCGAAATACAGGAGAAAGGCGGGTTAGATTTGGCTGCAGATCTACTAGTATCAAAATGCGGACAAAGCTTGAGCATGGCTTCTTACAACTGGAGTATTGTGCAGACCAGTGGCGTACCAAGCAGTCAAGTGACTGATTTCATTGCTGCAGATACCGCATTGTTTATCAAGCCTTATGCTCTCAAGTCTAGCGTTACGTATAATGTGACAGTGGAAATATCTTATACGTTGTCAGACAACAGCACAGGTTTGGCAACCGACTCTGTTTCAGTAAGCGTGAAGAAGACTGCATTAGTCCCAGAGATTGTTGGAGGCAGTCGAGACATTGGGAAGACACAGACGTTGATTCTTATTACGAGAGACAATACGAAGAGCAAAGCAACTCTTGGCTTTATGTGGACCTGTAAAGATGTTGTGACGGGTGTAATGTGTCAAGATAAGAACAAGACTGCTCCATTGACGTTTGGGAATTCATCTGCTATGTCCCTGTCAATGGCTGAGGGTGATTTTACTGTTGACAAAAGGTAAAATTTGTTTTCATGGATGTGTTACTTTCTAACTTCCCTCGCGGCGGACCATGTCATACTTTTATGTTGCTCTTGTTGCATCACAGAGGTTTCGCCAATACAGCGACATTTGATTGCCACAGTAGCAACATTTAAAGGGGCTCCGTCTCTAAATTTCAGTCGAAACGGTGATTTTGAAGTTTTTTAATAGGCAATATCAAACAGACTTTTCATCTATTTTGCAAAATGAAAGCATTATTTTGAAGATAAATATTTGTACTTCACATTGGAACAAACCAAACATTCATATCTTTTACGATTGCTCGGATATTAGTAGATTTTCAACGGCCACTTGTTGGTGTCTTGGGTAAAGCCACCAAACAAACTGCAGAAAACAATGGACACGTGCCTAAAACAATGGTGTTTACAGATTTATTTACACTTTGGAGACGGAGCCCTTTTAAGTTAACATATCTGCTCACAGTGGAAGAAAATGACAGAGTTATTCCCTAAGCTTGTGAGGTGTTAAAAAGTAACAAATTTGAGAATGTTTTTATGATCTTAGAGTAGTTTTGATTTATGTTTTGTTGCTGATGATTAGGTAGCAGGAAATTCCCCTTGAATTTTCATTATTCCATGTGATAAAATAACCATCTGGTTATCCTGATCAAGCAAGAGTGTAACTTATACAAGGTTGCCTATATTCTAAATTCTTTCTTTCCATCTGTTTCATATTCTTGCGTCAAACTAAATGTTTATTATTCGGACAGCTCAACCAAAGGAAAGAAATATTCCAGGAAAAAGTAGCTTTTAAATAAAAGAGATTTAATTCNTTTGATTTATGTTTTGTTGCTGATGATTAGGTAGCAGGAAATTCCCCTTGAATTTTCATTATTCCATGTGATAAAATAACCATCTGGTTATCCTGATCAAGCAAGAGTGTAACTTATACAAGGTTGCCTATATTCTAAATTCTTTCTTTCCATCTGTTTCATATTCTTGCGTCAAACTAAATGTTTATTATTCGGACAGCTCAAACAAAGGAAAGAAATATTCCAGGAAAAAGTAGCTTTTAAATAAAAGAGATTTAATTCTTGTGTTTATTGAAGCATTTTATTGTCTATTTTCCTTCAGGTACGAATTTAAGGTTGCAATAACAAAGGATTCTGAGACAGCATTTGCAAGCATCATCGTTACAATCAAGTCCTCCGCAGTGTCCGTAGTAAATGTTATGTCTGATCGATCACAGTGGGTAAACGATGAGAAAATGCATTTCCGTGGCGTTATACAAAGTGATGCAGCAAACACTGATATTAATTACCATTGGAAGATATCCCAGTCAAATGGTATGTTTTAGTTTATGGTATTATTTATTTGTGAATCCTCAGGTTTTGTGTCATTGGTCTTCGATTGTATGGAATTTAGATCTTCTCTACATGTGGTTTGATTTTCCTAGAACATTTTTTGGCGCATATATACTCAATGCTTCCTTTTATTTACCTTAGTAGAAAAAGAACTTTGGGAAATTTGATCAAAATATTACTCTATTTGAAATATTCTCGACCTCTTCAACCAGATAGCATCTGGAAAACTATCATCTTTCTTTCAAAACTGAAAGCAGATTGATCGAAAAAGTTTCTCTTGGTGGAAAGTCTAGATATTAATTTGACCAAAAAAGAGAGTTTCGTTTCCAATAAGATTTGTCTTTGCAGCTATGTTTCTATTGTTGCAGGCAAAAAGTTGTTAAAGCATGGAACAATGCGGACACCTTTATTTTGAATTTTTTATCCGCGGCTACTACCTTAACTGCGAGCGGAGTAATCAACCTCTTCGGAGGAGCGCTGCGAGCGGATAAAAAATTTATTTCAAAATAAAGGTGTTCGCATTGCTCCATGGTTAAAGCTGACGAAAAGTTTTCTCCCAAATTTAGTATGTTCAAAATAACAAGGAATGTCTTTCAATTTTTTGCTGAAGAGAAATTCGCTTTATACAGTTCATCTAAATCTTCCGTTCTTCCTGCTATAGGACAAGAAGTTGTGATACCATCATCAAATGGCAGCATAACAACAGATCACACATCAGGAACGATTCCTCACAATGTCATTCTGATGGTACCAAAAAACACTCTTCATCCTGCCTACACATATAAGGTGTCACTCACTGCCAGTATTGCAGCAACTAGCAGCCAAGGTAGCATACATCAGAAGATTGGTATTGCACCAAGGTATGGTCACTTGGAAGTTATGCCGAAACAAGGTGTCGCTTTCCACACAACTTTCCGGCTTCGAAGTTTTGCGTGGATTGACAGTGATATGCATAAGCCATTGCAGTTCAAGTTTGGTTATGTTAAGGACTCGAAACGACGTTACTTGACAGCATGGCGAAACTTTAACATAAATAGTGGAGCACTTCTCCCAAGTGGGGACTCAAATAATGGAGACTCATTGATGTTGTTCGTTGAAATTCGTAATGCAATTGGGCTGGTTGCCGAGAGACAAGTTACAGTAACGGTTTCCAGCCAGATGAGTGCAAATGATGCTTCGCTCGTTCAATATTACGAGGATGCATCGAAACATCGAAGTTACGAGAAACTGTCTGTTGCGGTTATTGGGATCATTAAATCTGGTTTGAGCAATGATGCAAAAAGAATCCATTTGGGAGCTTACCTGAACGCTGTAAAAGGAATCTCGTTTACGCCAAGCCTCGCTTCAGTTGTTGTTGGTACGCTCAGTGACGTTGTTTCGGCTGCTAGTGGGAATTTATTGACTGTTGAGATGAAAGAAGACATTGCTTCATTGACAACAAGAATATCAACAAATTTGGAAAGAGAAATGCCAAGAGCCTATCTTAAGTCATTAGAGGTGAGTAACGGCCTCAATAGGAGTCATGTAATAAACCTGAAACATGATTATACGGTAAGTTCGAAGGGGTGAAATAATGACATTTTTCTCCTGTAAATGCTTGGCAGGTCTGGAAACAGGCTGGCTTCCCAAAGTTTTTAACTGCGCATGCATCAAGCCGCCATATTGCCAATGATTTGATTTTTCCCGCCAAAATTATTTCGCAGCCCTAGGTTGAATTACTCCATGTAATCGCAGGCAACATTTCATCCCTGCTTACAGAGGCAGCCCTGTTAGCAGGGCCAGCCCTGCTCATGTAATCAGGCCCTAAATCTCTTCTTCGCATTTCTTTTCTGTATCTTGCAAAATTTAGGGAATGTATGACTAAGATCTTAAAGAATCGTGAAATTAATTTGAAAGCAGGTTATTTAAGAAGCAATGGCTTATAAAAAGTAAAAAGATGTGTACATTGTTAGACAAGGGTTGGCCAGCAGAACTTTTCAGAATGATGCATTAGAGAAAAGGAGGTATCCTGAAGAGACTTTAAAGATTCTGATTTAAATGTGAATGCCTTTGTTAAATACTGGTTGCCTACTGAGCTAAATCAACAATTAATAAGATAATCCTCTCGGAGAGATGCTCCTAAGAAAACGGTTCTTCTGTCAACATTTGTATCAATATCAATTTTGCATTTCTGAAAATCGTTTGGAAAATCAGGGAAACAATTTTCGGTTGGTTTTTCATTTCAGAGAGAAATCATCATTCAGCTATTTTTGTGGTCTTTTTGGACAGACCGTTATATTGCTGGATTTTTTATGAAGTGCTGTGTACTTTATCCGACGTAAAGATAAGTTGAAGCTTGTTGTATGTCCTTTATTCGTTTTCTTATTTTCTTATCTCCTTTGAATTTTAGGCACAACAAATGCTTGATATTTTCGAAGGACTAATTCCAAATGCAGGCAGTGTTTCGTCAAACGATACAAACATGATAAATTCATTCAAGAACACCTCAAACATTATTGCCAAACTCACATGCCGTTCAATCCTACATGACAGCAACCTGAAGTCATTGAACAACTCATTAATCACTATATTATCTGGGTTCTCGGATTTCGCTAGAGAATTTGATGCAAACTCCATGATCTCAATAAGCAAAGCATATCGCCAGAAATTCTTCCAAAACACGTGTTCAGGATCGAATTATTTCAAGTGCGCTGGATTATGTTGGTCGATAACGTCATACAAGGACGAGAAATACTTCCAAGCTATGGGGAATATTGGGGAAGTCATGACAACGATACATGATCCANACAACTCATTAATCACTATATTATCTGGGTTCTCGGATTTCGCTAGAGAATTTGATGCAAACTCCATGATCTCAATAAGCAAAGCATATCGCCAGAAATTCTTCCAAAACACGTGTTCAGGATCGAATTATTTCAAGTGCGCTGGATTATGTTGGTCGATAACGTCATACAAGGACGAGAAATACTTCCAAGCTATGGGGAATATTGGGGAAGTCATGACAACGATACATGATCCACGTGTTATAGATTTACATACCGGAAATGACGTATCTACTGCAGCTGATGGCCAGGATTTCACTGTAAAGATTCCAATAACAATGTCATATAACAAGAGTAATTCGTATGTAAAGGTATGCCAATGTTTCGCTCAATAAATCATTTATTTCTTGCGATGATTTGTTTAGAATTTTATTGATAGTTGTTTCCTGGCCGTAGAATGCTCTCTTAAAAATAGTAGAAAAACAAAGAAACAAAGAACTAGTGAAAGAAAAGACTTGTAGTCGACTCAAAGCATCAGAAGATTTTGTTAAACTTTTCTGCATACTTGTCGTACATTTTCAAAATAGAGATGTGCGTCATGAAAGATCTGAAAAAATACAAATTTGATAATAGGAACTGGTTGGCTATCCCGCGACTGGTGAATCTGAAACTGCGTAAAATCTCAGACACATGTAGAAACTTGACATGGGAATGATTGTGTACCATACCATTCCAGTCAGTATTAACTAGTGGTTTGATAACGTACCGTTCCCGTATGAACGCTCTACTCGTGCTTTCCAGGAAATGGTATGAAAAGTGGAATTGTTGAATACCGTACCTGTGTGGACTAAGCCTTACTCCACTAAGCTATTACAATCTATTATTATGTGGCGTTCGAAAATACGGCTCCTCGGACCGGCAACGGGGCAATTTGATTGGTTCTTGATCGGTCCGCAAAAGCCGTATTTTCGAAGCCGTATTGGACAGGCGTTGCCTTAGAAAGCAGCAACAAGGGAAGGGTTTCTTTGTTTAGGCGTTACGCTAAACTGGAAAGCCAAGGTTTAGCTTAGTCCTCGAAGACGTCTTTGCTGTAAATTTTTAAGAAGAATTTGAAATCATAAACGAAGATAATGCGAGCGTAGTTGGCGTCGAAATGACCAAATACAATGATGAACGAGAACAAAACCGCAATAGAACGGTAAAGCCTTTATTAAGCGATTACTCGATCCAGCCTAGAAAATATTTGGACCTTAGTTTTTTGTACGGTCCTTACATCAAACCCCATAAAACTGCGGTCGAAATATTTTCCAGCTTTGACCTCGTAATCGTTTAATAACCGCATAATTTAATCATCGGTGATTCAATTTTTTCATTGCAGTGTGTAATGCAAGAGCCTGTGACATTATTATGGAAAGACACATATTGCAGATCTAGCACAGTCAGTGAAACATTAAATTGCCACTGCACGAAGCTATACCCAGTAGCAGGCATTAAACAGATGGGTGTACCACCGACTTTACCACCAACGAGTTTGTCATCAACACCCAATAACCAAACAACGGTGGCAATGACCACAACAATAACAGCATCTTCTAGGATGAGTACTTCATCGACATCTCCTACGACTACACCTACACCTACGCCAGGTAAGGAAATAAAATAGAGCTCCAGGCAAGGAAATAAAATAGAGCTATTTGAGATTAGGCATACCAGATATTAGACTAAAATCATCGCTCCACATCATACGTAAACTTACGACATCCCTTCTCGTCCTTTCCTACATTCCTCATCGCTATCTTGCAGCAAACTTGCAGCAGCAGCAACAACAGTTACACATTTTGCATGCTTAGTGGAATTGTTCTCGTTGAAACTGATTCAAACTGTTCTCCAATGCCTCAACCGCTTAGTGTCTACATTATGAAGGTTAATGAAGTGAACACATCGAATGTAGTAAGTCTACATCAGACTTTGAAAATTGGCTCTGTTTTATCAAAACTTGTCGAAATTGATGTCCTGCTTTTGATGGCCTTCGACAGGTTTCATATTTGCCATATTTCGTAAGATCCTCCTTTTCACCAAATTGTTATGTCGAAAAAATTAGCAAAAACGCGATCATTTTTTTTTTCTTTATCATGATAAAATGTAAAATATAAAACTAACATAGAACAAATTGAATTTTAATATGATGGATTAGAGGTAAAAAACATACGTTATCGAGTCACCTCTAACCCAACATTGTAATTTAAACGAATAGATTTAAACGAAATTAAAAGTACATCTAAAGTTAACAACAAGAACAAAGTTCAAGGCCGAACAACTTGTTTCATCGTAGGCGTGTACAGTAACGACTGTTTCATTTGAAACGATTTGTGTGAATCATAAAACTGACGGTAGCATCTAAAATCATTTTATTAGCTATCTCGTTGAAATTTGAACTGTCAAAAAGCAACAAATCGCATAAATGATCATCAGGCAATTGCGTCACATCATTATTAAGTATATCTGATACTTCACCAAGCAGGTTATTCCTATGGACTAAATCGAGTGGGCAGTGCAGGAAAAAACGCGATCATTATGCTGACTGCTCTTTTAGCTATGAAACATCATTTGAATCATTACCATCGCCCTATTTCTTAACTTCCTTTGCTTGATTTCTTCATGGTACAATTTTCTGAGCTCAGCCCGGTACATTTCTTGCCATAAAAGATGTATTGAGTCATTACTTTCAGAGTAATCAAAATTAAGAGCATTCAAACCCCAACAAATCTCGCAAATAAAACTAAAGAGAAACACGATTGATAAATACTAATATGACATCCACCCCCGGCATCCAGCTTGGTTTAAAGAAAATGAAAAATAGAAGGAAAAGGAATTTGAAGTTGATTTTCAGCTTCTTATAATTTGTACCCAGGTAGTCTTACAGTTTATTGATTGTAGCCGTATTGTAGTAGCATTTATTGCAGTCTTTAAAACTTTACTTTAGCGGCCCAAGCTAGATAAGCTCTGCTTTTCTTGGATCGCGTAGAATACAAGTATTTTAACAGGTCTTTTATTTTATTGTAGCAACTTGTATTTTACAAATAAAATTGAACTGAATTGAATACTTACAAACTTTCGTATCGTTTTCTTTGTAGCGCCAACAGCAGCCCCTGGTGACATTATAACAGTTGTTGTTAATGCGAATTGCACAAATTATATTATGGACGCAGCCACTAAATCAACTTTCATCAACGGCTTCAAAACTGACATTGCTGCTCAATTAAACATCGAAAAAACTCGAATCCATGTTTGGAACGTCGGATGTGGANAATTCTTTTGTGGGGTATTCAGAGGAATTGTTTGTTTTGTAATTTCAAATATGAAAATTTCTGGTTCTCTGAGTGTAATGAAGCAACCTCCAGAGTAGACTCTATTTATAGGGTATAGTGTTTAAGTTGTCTAAATTTCCTAAGTCGATTTATTTCAGTCCATTAACTACTGGTACATGGCATGTGTTTATCTTAATAGACAATTACGGAAAAGATGGCGTCGGGGGGCATTTGACCAAGATGCATTGCGTTCTATAATAGAATCAACAGTGGTTCTATAGAGACTCGATCATCAGACGCAATGCATCTTGGTCAAATGCCCCCTGACGCCATCTTTTCCGTAATCGTCTATTGGGCCTCGTATGTCGAAATAAAATAATTGCTATAATAGTATGTAATTTAAAAATATTATACAGATAATATTGTCCTTCTTTTATTTGTATCAACTGCAGCTTCATCTACCGGATGAGTAAAAAAATGGTTAAAACGTTTCAAAGCCTATAGTGTGCAACTTTCATCAGATTCATTAAAATTGGTCATCATTTTATAGGTAACGAGTCAACTTAGATAACAAAATTTAGTTGGTAAAAATCGGTTGTATTTTTCCCTAGTTATAAGCGATTTTATAAAATTGTTCAATTCCTTCAAAACAGGCCCAAAATCCTTGATCAAATTTGCTAACGATTCAGCATGACGATACTGAAAACTATCTTTAAATTGCTAAAAGAAATTCTCAAGTTTAAAGAATAGCAAGGTTGCTTTTGCCTATTGCCTACGGAATTGGTTGCCTAGGCAATAGCATAGTCCGATTAAGTTTCATTTTCATCGATGCGGAGCTTAAATGTTGGAAAATTTTATTTAGAAATTTAGGCCTGTTTTCAAAAGTTCTGAGATGAAACACTTTAATAAAATCACTTGTAACTCGAGAAAAACAAGACCGATTTTAGTCAACTAAATTTCATCATCTAAGTTGACATGTTGCCCACACAATGATAATCAATTTTAAGAAATCTGATGAGTACCTATCAAAATACGGGCTTGCAAAAATTTTAATTTGTTTTACTCACCCGGTACTACTATCATTGAAGGTGTTTAAATTTTCTGATAAGGTACCGGGTGTCCCCAAAAAGTACCCCCTTTTAGGAAAACACTATAAGTCGATTGTCAAACCTATCATAAGATTTTCTGTTCCATCTCTTTTGTCAATGATCCAAATATATTTAAAACTGATAAAATTATTGTTTCCGTTACTTAAAGGGTATAAAAGGACAGGTTGAAAACCCTTATTCTGAGCTATACTCTTTAAGCAACATCGTAAATCTCGCCTAAGAGCCATTATTTTGAGATTTTTCATTATCCTTCAAGTCTCCAATGATTGTTTCCGTTTCTTTCTGACATTTATGGCCAAACTAGAAGCTTAATATACAAAACAGAAATAATCTGGTAATCATCAGTGCTTTTTGCAGTATGCCTCAAAACCAGGCAGCCCTAAAAAGAGCTAAATTTGCTACTTTTAAAACCAATCACAAGATCGGCTATACCAAGGAAAGTAATTTGGTCTTTGATCTACTTGTCAAAAAAGAAATTAAAAGATTGGCCATGTTGTCAAATTTTGGTGATTTTTCAAACAGGAGTACATTTTTTGGGACACCCAGTAGATTAATATATTAAAAAGCTACCAAACATAGGAACATAAATAAAGGGCATACATAGATACGGCCAGAATACATGAGGGCAACAAGTTACATGATTAGTCCTTGTCATAGCGTAGTAGCTTTACCGTCTTAGGCATCTGATCTGATCTCTGAGATTCGTTAGTCTCAGCAAAAAATTGATAGGCCTTGCGACGGAACTTGTCAAAATAGCCGATATCGCAATATCGCGTAGAACATGAACAACAACGCAGTCACAGTCTTCGCACGTGTTCAAATAAATGCAGGCGAGAAATATCGGAAAATAACTCAAAATGAAAATCGCAAACATAAAAAACAATGTTCGTATTATTCTCCGCTCGTTTCTCGAAGCTCGGAATCTGCCAATTTTGAATACTTTCGACGTTGCGATGTGCTGACTACTCGGATCAATGCTCAATCGGTGCTCCTGTGATGTGCATCTACTGCAAACTGTGACAAGTTTTTTCCAGAATGTTCGCATCGTTACACACATAACTGCGATTGTGAATAAAACAGTAACGAGTGAGAAAAATAACACGAATTTTGAAAATCCGATGATTAGCTTCAAGTAGCCGCAACATCCCGAGATGATCCAAACAAAGGCTAGAGGAACGATGGCATGCCACTTCTGCAATTTATCGTAAAAATTCGGCCACTGGATTGAAATATACCGATCAAAATTCAGCAATGCCATGCTCAAGACAGACGAGGTACCGATTATAAATACAATGACGAAGAACGTCTTCTGTTCGGCAATAGTTGACTTTCCTTTCGTTCCTTCTTTGAGGAGAAGGGAAGCACCAAGAGGCTGCACAACAAGTCCGCATAATAGGTCTGAAATTGCAGTGTTTAGCATGATAATGTAAAAATTTGATGTGTATATCTTTGATTTGATTATGGCAACTATAACAGCAATATTGAGTGGTACTGTTAGTAAAATGAGGATTATGGAATATGCTCCAGTTGTAAATGACAATGCACTGAATTCGTGTGTTGTGCTGCACTGATCAGATCCAGGCATTTTCAATGAAGATCAGTGAGTTATAGTATATTCAGTTGTTCAAATCCAAAAGGAGGGATACAACATGCAAAGGAAGTGCCGAGGGTATTCCAAGGGGATCGAAAGAAAGATTTTTCTCTTCTCCTTTTGTGTAGATTGGCACTTGCCTCAAGAAATATTGGAAGTTTATACGGCTACTTCCGTTCATTAGATCCGCCGAACTTCTTTTTCTTGTCTTTCAATAAGGTAGAAGTTCCTCGGTGTAACTTGATGTTTGCTTGAAGTAAAACAATATATTATCCCCTTGCTAAATATCACTGATTGTTGTTGCTATGGGTTAACTTTGGTTCGTCAAAGAATCAATTTGCTGAACGCATTCCAACTGGATTGGTGATTTTTACTTGCCCAGAACTCTTGCAGCACCTTCCACTATATCTTCGAATAAGTACATCCTTGATTATTTCATGAACTTTCCTTACTCGTCGATTGTTTGCCGGATCTTCAAGATCAGATTTTGCTGGTTTGTTATTCGTGTCTTGATGCTGATTTATCAGTAATACCTGCATCAGTAATAACGAAGTAGAGTGCGATAGAATACTTAGAGTAGAAAAAGAACGATTGATAGAACAGGTATATCAGAAGAATTCGGAAAGAATGCGACGCAAGAATGTGACATAAGAGAAAGAGTAGAAGATTCGAAAAGAGATCCTATACTACAATATGAAGCTTCACACTTGCAAGTTAAACCAGCTTAAACTAAACCAGGTTATCGAATTGAGCCTTCTAATTGGTCAATCCAACAAATCAAACGCATTTGATTGGTTGAAATTTAACCTGGGTTAGATAAAGCTGGTTTAACTGTGTCAGTGTGAATGTGGTATAAGACTACGTTCACACGATGCCGGCATATTTTGAAAACGATGAAAAATGTGACAGTAGCAAAATTTTAGCTAGCCTTCACACGATACCGGCACAATTTGAAAACGATAGGAAATTTGACGGTAACAAACTTGTTGCAATCTCCCCAAGAAGTTATGCCAAAGAAGTGTACCTATACCTTAAGAATACATCAGCCTCGTTTTGAAAGCGTGGACAAATGTTCTGTTTTCACCGTTTTCGAGTTTTCAAACGATGCCGTTTTCAAAATGTGCCGGTTAGAGTTCCGTTTTCAAAATCAACCGTTTTCAAAATGTGCCGGCAAAAAATGTGCCGTTTTCGTGTGTTTCCTATCCGTCACATTTTTTACTGTTTTCAAAATGTGCCGGTATCGTGTGAACGCAGTCTAAGGTAGCAAAGACACTTGATCAACGTATAATACGAGGTTTAATTTCATGAAGCTGTTCCCCTATTACGTCCTTCGTCCAACTGTTCTACAACTTTTTCTCAAGGCTCTGGTACTGAAGATGAAGTTGCGACTTTTAGCGCCGCTGTAGAGTAGAGTAGAGAGTAGAGTGCGATAGAATACTTAGAGTAGAAAAAGAACGATTGATAGAACAGGTATATCAGAAGAATTCGGAAAGAATGCGACGCAAGAATGTGACATAAGAGAAAGAGTAGAAGATTCGAAAAGAGATCCTATACTACATTATGAAGCTTCACACTTGCAAGTTAAACCAGCTTAAACTAAACCAGGTTATCGAATTGAGCCTTCTAATTGGTCAATCCAACAAATCAAACGCATTTGATTGGTTGAAATTTAACCTGGGTTAGATAAAGCTGGTTTAACTGTGTCAGTGTGAATGTGGTATAAGACTACGTTCACACGATGCCGGCACATTTTGAAAACGATGAAAAATGTGACAGTAGCAAAATTTTAGCTAGCCTTCACACGATACCGGCACAATTTGAAAACGATAGGAAATTTGACGGTAACAAACTTGTTGCAATCTCCCCAAGAAGTTATGCCAAAGAAGTGTACCTATACCTTAAGAATACATCAGCCTCGTTTTGAAAGCGTGGACAAATGTTCTGTTTTCACCGTTTTCGAGTTTTCAAACGATGCCGTTTTCAAAATGTGCCGGTTAGAGTTCCGTTTTCAAAATCAACCGTTTTCAAAATGTGCCGGCAAAAAATGTGCCGTTTTCGTGTGTTTCCTATCCGTCACATTTTTTACCGTTTTCAAAATGTGCCGGTATCGTGTGAACGCAGTCTATGGTAGCAAAGACACTTGATCAACGTATAATACGAGGTTTAATTTCATGAAGCTGTTCCCCTATTACGTCCTTCGTCCAACTGTTCTACAACTTTTTCTCAAGGCTCTGGTACTGAAGATGAAGTTGCGACTTTTAGCGCCAAGCGCTGAGATCACAGAAATAGCTAAGCGCTAATTGAGTCCACGACCCTTTGTCATGACTCGCAAGAGGTCCTGGTGGGGTTTGAACCCCGTCCGCCTGACGTTCTGGCTGCAAAGTCAATGAATTACAACACGGCGCCACAACTCCTTCAACTAAGGGTACTCAGGGCATATGATCGGTAAAGCGAAGCTGTTTTGTTTCATCTGTTTGAAATTTTTTCACTGCCAAAATTCATCCATGGATTATTTAGAGAAACTTTTCGTTTTATGATTTCAAATGTTGAAATTTCAGAATCTATCTGTGAATGTAATTAAACAATCTCCTATGTAGACTCTGTTTACAGGGTATAGTGTTTAAAGTGTATCGGGTGATTTAAAACCATTTCCCGTTTGAAAGGCCATTGCTCTCTGGATAACAAAGCAATAATATTGGCAAATATATTATTTAATAATGGACATGTACCTCAAATACATTTTAAAACCTACCTGGTTGAAATCGGCCAATCCGTTCTGGAATTATGAGAGGCTTTCTTGAGAAGGCCCCTTCAAGAAACCTTTAAAACAGTCTTAAACCCACGGCCAAATTCTCCAAATATTTCTGCTTTACAGCAGTGACTTGAACACATTTTAGTACATGCTATCTTCTTGGGAGGATGAAATTGCCCCAAATGGTTTTGTTATGCTTTTAGGGATGGCACTTCCATTCTCCCAAAGGGATAACACTTCCTAAACCAAGTACATTATAAGTCATTGCTGTAAGGCATATGTAGTAGAAAAATTTTATCGTGGTTTTATGCCGTTTTTAAAGGATTTCTAGAAATTCCCACATAACTACAGAATGGAGTGGCTAATATCAGTCAGGTAGATCTAAAGGTCTACTTGAACATGTCCGCTGTTAAATCATATATTGCCAGTATTATTGCCTTGATGTCCAGGTAGCATTGTCTTTTAAAAAAGGGATCGTTTTTATTTTTTACTCACCAGATAGAAAGTTTTTTAGTCGATTATATCGATAAAGCATCTGTCGTTATATGCAAAAGATGATTGAAAGAGAATTCGCAAGATTTAAGCTATACATTGATACCAAACTTTAAAAGGAAACTAATCTTTAATATCTAATTTACGACGTTGAAAACATGGTCATGAAATTCGCAATCCATCTAGTCCGTCCGACATTGGAAGAAAAACCTGATTTCTGTCGATCTGGACCGATGAGCGAGAGATATGTTTCTATTTGTAGGGTGTATTGTGTTTTATGTAAGTTCCAAAACGGATACAGTAATCATACCCTAGACTGATTACAGTGGGTTCAGTGGGTTCCAGTTATCGCTCACCAAAACGAGACTAACGCCAGCCAAACCGAGACCGGGGTATATCAATTCGGCGGAGGAACGAAACTACGACATGTAATCAGTCTAATCATACCCTTGACATTTTGGGCTGTGTGAACCTCCAAAGCATCATCCTTCCATCCGACAGATTTATGATTAATACATTATAAAGCTACCAAACATAGGAACATAAATAAAGGGCATACATAAATAAGGCCACAACACATGAGGGCAACAAGCTACATAATTACTTTGTGTCATAGCGTAGGAGCTTTAACGTCTTTAGCATCTGAGCTGATCTCTGAGATTCGTTAGTCTCAACAAAAAATTGATAGGCCTTGCAACCGAACTTGTCAAAATAGCCAATATCACAATATATCGTAAAATATGAACAACAAGGCAGTCGCAGTCTTTGCACGTGTTCAAATAAATGCAGGCGAGAAATATCGGAAAATAATTCAAAATGAAAATCACAAACATAAAGAACAATGTTCGTATTATTCTCCGCTCGTTTCTCGAAGCTCGGAATCTGCCAATTTTGAATACTTTCGACGTTATGGTGTCATTACGACTCGAATCAACGCTCAATCGGTGCTCCTGTGATGTGTTTCTACTGGAAACTGTGACAAGTTTTTTCCAGAATGTTCGCATCGTTACACACATAACTGCGATTGTGAATAAAACAGTAACGAGTGAGAAAAATAACACGAATTTTGAAAACCCGATGATTAACTTCAAATAGCCGCAACACGCCGAGATGATCCAAACAAAGGCGAGAGGAACGATGGCATGCCACTTCTGCAATTTATCATAAAAATTCGGTGACTGGATTGAAATATACCGATCAAAATTCAGCAATGCCATGCTCAGGATGGAAGAGGTACCGATCATAAATGCAGTGACGAAGAACGCGTTCTGTTCGGCAGGAGAGGAATCTACTTTCATTCCCTCTTTGATGATAAGAACAGCTCCTAAAGGTTGAGCAAGAACTCCGCATAATAAGTCTGAAATTGCAGTGTTTAGCATGATAATGTAAAAATTTGATGTGAATGTCTTTGATTTGAATATGGCAACTATAACAGCAATATTGAGCGGTACTGTTAGTAAAATGAGGATCAGGCAATATGTTGCAGATATAAATGATAATGCAGTCCATTCATGTTTGGCACCGCACTGATCCGCAGAATGCATTTTGAGAATCACNTATCACAATATATCGTAAAATATGAACAACAAGGCAGTCGCAGTCTTTGCACGTGTTCAAATAAATGCAGGCGAGAAATATCGGAAAATAATTCAAAATGAAAATCACAAACATAAAGAACAATGTTCGTATTATTCTCCGCTCGTTTCTCGAAGCTCGGAATCTGCCAATTTTGAATACTTTCGACGTTATGGTGTCATTACGACTCGAATCAACGCTCAATCGGTGCTCCTGTGATGTGTTTCTACTGGAAACTGTGACAAGTTTTTTCCAGAATGTTCGCATCGTTACACACATAACTGCGATTGTGAATAAAACAGTAACGAGTGAGAAAAATAACACGAATTTTGAAAACCCGATGATTAACTTCAAATAGCCGCAACACCCCGAGATGATCCAAACAAAGGCGAGAGGAACGATGGCATGCCACTTCTGCAATTTATCATAAAAATTCGGTGACTGGATTGAAATATACCGATCAAAATTCAGCAATGCCATGCTCAGGATGGAAGAGGTACCGATCATAAATGTAGTGACGAAGAACGCGTTCTGTTCGGCAGGAGAGGAGTCTACTTTCATTCCCTCTTTGATGATAAGAACAGCTCCTAAAGGTTGAGCAAGAACTCCGCATAATAAGTCTGAAATTGCAGTATTTAGCATGATAATGTAAAAATTTGATGTGAATGTCTTTGATTTGAATATGGCAACTATAACAGCAATATTGAGAGGTACTGTTAGTAAAATGAGGATCAGGCAATATGCTGCAGATATAAATGATAATGCAGTCCATTCATGTTTGGCACCGCACTGATCCGCAGAATGCATTTTGAGAATCACTCAGCATCAGTTCCTGCAAGTTAAGATATCCTTTCTATGCATTAAATTGCTTCTGCCTCTTCTCAAAGGAATATTTTGAAATTTGCACGGGTACTTTGAGTCATTAAATGCGATAGAACTCTTTTTCGTATGATAGAAGCCTTGCTTCGTAGTAAAAGAAAGTTCCCTTGCTAGATGTCGCTGCTACTTGCCCGAAACTCTGACAACACCTTCCAGTATATCTCCAAATGAATACACCCTTGATTATTTCATGAATTTCCAACATGAATTTCCCTCAACGATTGTTTAACACAGCTACCCGACGACAAAATATTTTGCTTGATATTCGTATCTTAAAATATTGTTGTAAAATCGTTCTCGTGACGACATTTGCATGCAGCCAGCTGATCACAAATAACAGAAAATTGTATATCTACCAATTACAAATAAAGTCAGTATTGAATCCCCATTGCTTGTAGTTTAGTTGTAACGTATCTCGTTCTTTGCAGTGCCTTCAAATTTCACTGTGCCTGCTATCGATTGTGACTGCCAAATTTCATAAAACTATTCTCCGTGTTTTACTTCATCCAACTTTCATCAACAGTAACGAAGTAGAGTACGATAAATAAAGATTGAGCGAACAGTTATATCAGTAGAATGCAAAAAGAATGCGACGCAAGAATGCGACGTAAGAGAAAGAATAGAAGATTCGAAAAGAGATCCTACTACAATATGAATCCAGCAAAGATACTACTACCTAGACTTATTACATGTCGTAGTTTCGCTACTTGACGAACTGATATACGCTCACTACTACCCTGGGTACCAGAGCCTCGAAAAAATTCGAGAGGAAACCATATTTTTGGTTGGCTCTGAGAGTAAGATACTAAGATATGAATGAAAAACGTTTGTTGAGTCCATGTGGCAGAAGAGTCCCTATAATTCAAAAACTATTATTTTTACTTAAGTCTTTCTCTCTGTGGCATCTTCGTAGACTCATTACACATGTCCCTCTAACTTTCGCTTGTGGTTGTTGTTGTTACCGCATGGAGTGAAACAAACAACTTTTGGAATGAAGTTCTGATTGCCAAATTTCATGAACCTTTTCATTCAACTAGAGCAAGGCTTGTAATTGCGCAATTAACCAAATTTTCAGACCCTTTAAGAGCTGAAATGCAAAGTCTGTCTCAGGTATCTGTTAACCTCTGCAAGGCCTTGAGACTCCAAATCTTCGCGGAGAATTCATAGTAGCATGCAGTTGCCAAACGTAGTGGCAGCAAGTCTGTCTTGTAACACAGATACCATACAATCGTGTAGCTTCAATGTCTTATGCATCTGAGCTCATCTCTGAGATTTGTTAGTCTCAGCAGGAAGTTGATAGGCCTTGCAACAGAACTCGTGAAAATAGCCANAACACAGCTACCCGACGACAAAATATTTTGCTTGATATTCGTATCTTAAAATATTGTTGTAAAATCGTTCTCGTGACGACATTTGCATGCAGCCAGCTGATCACAAATAACAGAAAATTGTATATCTACCAATTACAAATAAAGTCAGTATTGAATCCCCATTGCTTGTAGTTTAGTTGTAACGTATCTCGTTCTTTGCAGTGCCTTCAAATTTCACTGTGCCTGCTATCGATTGTGACTGCCAAATTTCATAAAACTATTCTCCGTGTTTTACTTCATCCAACTTTCATCAACAGTAACGAAGTAGAGTACGATAAATAAAGATTGAGCGAACAGTTATATCAGTAGAATGCAAAAAGAATGCGACGCAAGAATGCGACGTAAGAGAAAGAATAGAAGATTCGAAAAGAGATCCTACTACAATATGAATCCAGCAAAGATACTACTACCTAGACTTATTACATGTCGTAGTTTCGCTACTTGACGAACTGATATACGCTCACTACTACCCTGGGTACCAGAGCCTCGAAAAAATTCGAGAGGAAACCATATTTTTGGTTGGCTCTGAGAGTAAGATACTAAGATATGAATGAAAAACGTTTGTTGAGTCCATGTGGCAGAAGAGTCCCTATAATTCAAAAACTATTATTTTTACTTAAGTCTTTCTCTCTGTGGCATCTTCGTAGACTCATTACACATGTCCCTCTAACTTTCGCTTGTGGTTGTTGTTGTTACCGCATGGAGTGAAACAAACAACTTTTGGAATGAAGTTCTGATTGCCAAATTTCATGAACCTTTTCATTCAACTAGAGCAAGGCTTGTAATTGCGCAATTAACCAAATTTTCAGACCCTTTAAGAGCTGAAATGCAAAGTCTGTCTCAGGTATCTGTTAACCTCTGCAAGGCCTTGAGACTCCAAATCTTCGCGGAGAATTCATAGTAGCATGCAGTTGCCAAACGTAGTGGCAGCAAGTCTGTCTTGTAACACAGATACCATACAATCGTGTAGCTTCAATGTCTTATGCATCTGAGCTCATCTCTGAGATTTGTTAGTCTCAGCAGGAAGTTGATAGGCCTTGCAACAGAACTCGTGAAAATAGCCACTATGACGATATCACGCACAGTATGAACGACAAGGCAGTCACAGTCTTTGCATGCGTTCAAATAAATGCAGGCGAGAAATATTGGAAAGTAACTCAAAAAGAATATTGCAAACATGTAAAACAATGTTCGTATTATTCTCCTCTCATTTCTCGAAGCTCGAAATCTTCCGATGCTGAACACATTCGTCGTTGCAACTGTACTGTGCTGGTTACTCGGATCGATGCTCAATCGGTTGTCGTTGGGTGCCGAAACTGTAACGAGTTTCTTCCAGAATGTTCGCATCGTTACGCACATAACGGCGACTGTGAATAAAACATTAACGAGTGAGAAAAATAACACGAAGCTTGAAAAACCGATAACCAATGGCAAATAGCTGCAAAATCCTGAGATGATCCACACGAAGGCTAAAGCCACGAAGAAATGCCACTTTTGCAATTTATCGTAAAAAGTCGGTGACTGGATCGAAATATACCGATCAAAATTCAGCAATGCCATGCTCAGGACGGACGAGGAGCCGATCATAAATAAACTGATGAAGAATGCTTTCTGTTCGGCGGGACTTGGATCTATTTT
Organism: Aurelia aurita; assembly: GCA_004194415.1. Lineage (NCBI taxonomy): Eukaryota > Metazoa > Cnidaria > Scyphozoa > Semaeostomeae > Ulmaridae > Aurelia > Aurelia aurita. The sequence continues at coordinate 454,771 of REGM01000002.1, read as the reverse complement.
CATTCCTTCTTTGATTATAAGAGCAGCACCTAAAGGCTGGGCAAGAAGTCCGCTTAATAAGTCTGAAATAGCAGTGTTTAGCATGACTATGTAAAAATTTGATGTGTATATCTTTGATTTGATTATGGCAACTATAACAGCAATATTGAGAGGCACTGTTAGTAAAATGAGAAGGATACAAGATGCTCCAGTTGTAAATGACAATGCACTCCAGTCGTGTGTCGTACCGCAATCATCCGATACAGGCATTTTGAGGATGGTTAGTTGCAGTTAATTCAGATTTATTCACTACTCGTTCACTGATCTTCGTAGAACAGGCAGTTTAAAGGAGGGACACCGCAGAGAGGGGTGCGCCGAAGGTATATAAAGAGGATCGGAGGAATCGATTCAAGTTAAAGTGACTCTATTTAGTGTGTGTTGCGACTTGCCTCTTCTCAACGAATTATGCAGCTACGTTATGTGAGTACTTTATTCGGTCTTTATGCACCTACTTTTGATAGTCATATGCGCCCAAATTCAATACGAAGTCCTGCAATATGATAGAAGTTTCTTTTGGTGTACCCTTATCTTGACTGGAAGTGAAAGAAATCCCTTTGCTGAATTTCACTATCTTTAACAATGCTGATATTCGGCTTTTCAAGAATTTAATCTTTTATTTTGAACATCCCAAATGAAGAGATCATTAATGCACAGGCACAAATTTGGCAACACCTTCAGGAATATCTTTAAAAATATCCTTCAGTTTCACAACACCTTTAAGAATATCTTTGAAATTATCTATATTCTTCATGTGCAGTATATAAGTTTGGTAAATTCTTTTATCTTCCTCGACTATTGCTCATCCAAATTCATTTGTTACATATCCATCCGCTGGCGTTTTCGGAGCATAGCATTATCTCAAGAGTACAACATTACACGTTTTTGATTGTGATGTTTGTTGTTAAGGTGTAGTTGTAAAAATGTGACAATCTTCCGTTAAAGACACCATAATAAGCTGAGCATTGAGAAAATTGTTCGTCAACCATTTGCAAAAGCAGTGATGACTGAAAATTTGTATATTTTAATGCAGTTGCGGGGTATCTCCTCTGTGTAGCACCTTTCAGAAATTGCTTGGGCTCTCGAGATCGTGATTGCCAAATTTGATAAAACTGTTCATCATTTGATGCTTCATTTGCAGGTTACCACTCTCTTGTTGCACAATAAACCAATCTTCCAACAATTTAGAGCTGAAATGCAAATATGAAGACAAATACTGCAAAAAGCAAACTCTTATCACTTACTAATCGTAGTGATTGGATGATTTCGCTAGGAAGTGACCTGCTTGTTTGTGTTCAATTAAAAATTCAATCTTCGCCAAAGTGATGACATAAATCATGATGTTATTTTTTACCATTACTGAAGACAATAAAACCAACAAAAATTTGTTTGTTCACCTGCTTCATTTTTCTTTATTTGAACTTTTATGTTTAAAAAAGGTCGTCAGGTTCATATTTTACGTGCATGATGTCGTGATTTCTAATTTAGGCAATTAAAGAGATTAGATAGATTAGATTTCTAATTTCTAATTTCTAATTTAGGCAATTAAAAGGCGATCAGTATTATTCATTAAGTCCTAACCACATACAAGCTTGAAGAGAATCAAAGCATATAAAAGTGGCTCAAGCCACTTGCGGTCAAATTCTAGCCAATCAGATATCAGTATTTCCTATTGAAGTAGATCCCTAGATCATTTAGACGAACATTGTTTGGCATGTGTCAAGATCTATTGTCTATTGACTATTGTCTGTGCGTGGCTATTTTTACCAAAGCTGCTTAGATTCCAATCAACATCTTCTCTCTCAATCAACAATTACGGAAAAGGCAAAATGCAGTGGCGGCTGGTGGTTAAAATATTTGGTGGGGCAACTGTGGAAAAATGAGGGGGTCTGGGGGCGAAGCCCCCAGGAAAATCTTTAGTGGCCACGCCCTTCAAACGCTCGGAAAACGCAGGCAACGCCCTTTCTCGTGTATTTTCCAGAAAGGTTGCTTAGAACTTTTGGTAGACCCAGTTTTTCTTCTGCAAGCGCCCACTTATGGCAGAACGGCTTGAAAGATGTTTTCTTGCCTTGATTGAGTTANCAGATCAGTTACCCAAACATTGTTTGGCATGTGTCGAGGTCTATTGTCTTTGCATGGCTATTTTTACCAAAGCTGCTTAGATTCCCTTCAACATCTTCTCTCTCAATCAACAATTATGGAAACGGCAAAATGACGCTATTCCCAAAAATAGTTTTCTTGGCAGGACAATAAATTATCAAAATCTGATTTCTTTCAGAGGACAACTATTTTTAAAGCCAGACAGAAAGCTGGCATTTGAAAACTTGACTGTATTACTATTTCCTAATTTTTAACGATAATTTCTCTAAAAAACTGTTCTTCTTAGCTTAATTCAAATACTTAGATTTTCAATAAAGTCATTGGCTTATGAAGATTGGAGCCTTTTTCATCTAAAAAGACACATATGAACTGCTAATTTTCCACAACACATATCGAAAAGGAAGAACTTTTTCAAGATATTAAGAGGAATCATTCCCGATTTCGCTGAAAGAGGCCTCTCGGCGGTTGAAAATTTCGGTAAAATGATGAAGTACTAAAAGAACTCAGCTCACCACTAAATCTCCGTATTGTGCCTGGCAAGACAGAGCCACGATTTTTTACCTGCTCATTCAATCGTCTAGAATTTGTTGAATGTTAAAAATATAAATTCATAAAAAGTTTTTGTCAGTAGTAAATAATCGACATTCATACTTACTTGTAAGCCAAGATAAAAGCACATCAGTCACACACCCATTTTCTGTTCACAGTGTCAAACAAATCGCTTCTTAAAATCTTTCCATCACGTCTTCGATTTTATGTCACCTGCAACTAAAGTAAACATTGTTTTCCTTTTTGAAGCCAATGGGACTTCAGAGTTGAAATTAGTCGCAAATATTTGTATTCGTAGGCAGACCATCTTGGACTTTGCAAAGGAGTTTGTGTGCATATCCTCATGTATCCTCTGCATAAGTTTGATTTGGTTTCGTTGACCTTTATTTAATTCAAAACATTTTTTAAAAAGGATTTAGGTACTCCAATTTAATATGTTGGTGCTTCCTTATATTTAGCCAAGAGGAAAACATTCCCCTTTTGAAGAACTGAAATTCATGACAACTCAGAAAGAAATCATTTACTGGTCATTGCAAATTGCTACTCAACCCAACCAACCCAACCATACACGTTTTTTGCATATTGCATATTAATTATACATATTCAANCATGATCTCTCATTCATTTCATTTTTAAGAAGACACAAAATGTTGCAGCAAAAAGCAACAATGCTGATGATGATGACGATGTTTTTGGTAAGAGTTTGAACAAGTCTAGCAAACAAGGAAAGACTGACACGCCAAGTCACTTGAAGGAACAAAGTCTTGCTAAGAAACACAAATTCTCATTTGCACACAAGAGGCACCTAAAGGCCCCATTCAGGAATGGGCAAGAAATAGGCAACTCAGACGGCCCCACCAATTCAATGCAAAATGAGCAAAAGGTATTTGATGTTTTCTTTATTTTCTAGGTAAATAAACGATTCCTTCTTGATTCTGTCCTTTTTGTATTCAAGAGCACTATCAATCTTTCATCACAACGATAGAAAATACTTGATGACATGTTTGACGTTAAGAGAAATTACTATATATCGGCTAACTTCACATTTTTTAGAAAGTCTGAACTTAAAAGCAGACTGGTGACTCTTTTTTAATAATCACCAATTTGAATTCATTGTTGTGGGCCTTTAGCGACTGTTGCAAGATAAACAGCCTGTAACTGGCTGCGAAAAAGAATTCATTTAATCTTTGACAGGGGTGGCGCCAGGAATCTTCCGACGGAGGGGCTGGAACTTCCGACAGGGAGGGCTAAAACGGCAAAAAATGCTGTTTTCGTACGTCATTTTGCCAAATTTCCTCCAACATGCAACAATAACCCAAAATTTCCTCTGATGGGGGGCTAGATGCTTCCGATGGGGGGCTGTAGCCCCCCTAGCCCTCCCTTGGCGCCACCCCTGCTCTTTGGACCTTTTATTGACCTCTAAAAACTCACTTGTCCCTTTAAATTGGCTAGTTGAACGGTCATTGTTTGTATGTAATCTTTGTTGTTTGAATCTGAGTGTTACACGAGAATCCTCTGAAATAATTCCATGCTTGGCAGTGCCATTTTTAAATACTTGCTTTACTTTAGGTTAACAGTCAGGTCCAGCCAATACCAGATGCAGTTGATGACAACAAACTTGCAACAGACAATGACAACCACTCTGAAGACACACTGAAAGAAAATGATCTTCTGGGAAATGGAGTCCTTGGAAAGGTTGAAATAATTTCAAACAGTGCTGATAGAGCTATTAGTTTCAGGTGTGTCATTTTGTTTTTATTTTTCTTTGATTTTTTAGATTAGCCGAATTGATCGGAAAGATAAGATTTTAGTAAGACTTTATCAAGGTATTTTGGTCGATGCTCGATTGAGGAAATTCGGGATTAAAGTCAAAAGATAAATCCAAAATTAATTAGTTTTGTACAGAAACATTTCTTCACATCAGAAATCTAGCATGCCAATCGATGTTTATCGTTTTATTTTGTGATGTATTTTACTTTATAACACTCCGTACCTCGGACTTTGCAGCCAAGTAGAGTGGATTGATTCCTCTTGGCAATACTCCTGGAACCTTGCAGAATGATTGAACGTTATTTTGTGCCCCTGCCTGGCTCTAGACAGAGCTGAAAAGCCTTCTCACTTTACTGTAGAAAATCTTTTCCGTTACGATCGGAATGTCATGACCTGCAAGTTTATGAACAGACTATGCCCTGAAAGCCTATGGGATAAATACCAACTGAGATCTTTCCACTCGACCTACAATACGAGGCTCTGTAAAGATCTCCAGATCCCTAGATATAGGACTGAATTGGCAAAAAAATGCTTTCACTACGCAGCTCTCAAGATATGGAATGACACACCTTCATAAGAGAAATTCTTAGTTATATTGCAAGAAGAACTCCGACCTGATATGCATGGGTGCAGTGTTTTGCGCAATGGGGATTCTGGGCGGGGAGCAATGGCGGCAGCAGTTGTTGTCATTGTTGTTCTCTCGTCCGGGGTTTTTTGTTGTTCAGCAACATGCGCCTATGCCGGCCCATCATCTAATGTGAAACAGATCTCCAGTATTTATATGGGTATCCTATCGTTCATGTGTAGCTTTTTGTAGTTGTTAATTGGTTGTTAATTAGTTGTATGTCTTTATGTATGGCTGCGGGGTGGTCATTGTCTTTTGCTCCCTGTGGTATCGTCTTTGTAGTGTTGTAAAGTAATTCATATGTAGTGTCTTAAGTAATTTGTTACTGTAAAAGTTTTAAATTGAATATANGGAACTCGTAAGAAAGTTGTAAGTAATTCAAAATGAGTACTCAAAATCTAATGATATTAAGAAACTTTCAGCGCTGGTTCCAATTCTTAGTTTCTCTTAAAAAATATGTGTATGCAATAAAACTTATCTGGGTTTTTTTTAATTTCTAAAGCACAGTTGAAATTGGCTGCCTGCACTATACAAAGTGAAAAGTAAAACTTATGAAGCTATTTTTCTTTTTCACAGGAACATACAAAGAATATGCCATCTTAAAAGACCAACTAAACAAGTTTTCTAAGGGCAAATCAGTGGCAAATAGTAAAGAAGGGGAGACAAAATCCAACTGTGAGATTGAGGTAAATTTACAAAAAAGATTTATACGTTATGAACTAAAAGTTATGACGTGAAAATTTGCAATTAGAATTCTTGTCAACAATTTATTTACCTAAAATCTTATGGTAAGTTGCAAATTTGTTAACCATCAAAATTTTAGGGTAACTTAATTTTTGGATGCAAAATAGTCCTTAGGGGGTGTAAGTAGAGAAAATGTTTTGAATTGAGCAAAAATTCTTTGGAAGAAGCTTTTTTTTTTATATTTCTACCTTGCATCCGAAGGTAGTTTTCAGAACACTGAGAAGCTAAGCTTATCGAGCAGTGTCCTGGTCCTTCCTCTTGATGTGACCACACCTCATGATTCCTTTATCCTGAAATTACAGAGAGTTGGTGACTCTCCTCACTCTACGTAGCAGGCTCGACAGGGTAGGGACTCGAACCACCAACCCTCAGATTGGTAGTAAAGCGCGCTACCACTGAGCCATCCCACTGCTTGTAATAGAACTATGTAATAGAACTATTGCTAAATATGATTAGAAATATCCACTACCTTCACAGTAAAATGCTTTTTTGCCAAAGTTATACTGTCATTTTTTATCCAAAACATAAAAAGTTGTACAGTACAGGCCTTGCATACATTAACATGGTTTTCCTGCCTAACAATTCTTAAGAAAGTTTTTAGTTTCTTAACAAAAATTTACAGTCTTTCATATGGCTCAAGAATTCTTATCATAATTTGAAGAATTCTTGAGAATTCCTGTCATGTTAATGTGCTCAAGGCCTGTACTGTATATAAAAAACTTTGAGAAAACTTTCGTCAATCCATATTTTCTCAAATTTGCAAGAAATACACCAAAGATCTTGTTTGGCAAAAATTTTATTGCCCAAGTATTTATATCTAATTTATCCTCTGAAAATTTTCATATTTGAACAAAGATTTGCTCTTAATTTTTCCAAAATCTTCTAAAATTTTGTTTCTTTTTTCTAAAATCTATTGCTGCAAACACCTACTCTATCTACCAAATTCTGCTAGTACGATTTGAAGGGTGAGTTTTTTTGCAACGAAGCTTGTATGAAGAGGAGCTTTATATTGGTATTCAATCAAGAGTCTGCCTTTTTAGGGTTTTTGTGTTGTGTAGTCTAGTAGTGTGGTGTTGAGGGTTAATGCGCAGGAGGACACATCAATATTATATATTTCCAAAATGGCTCAGATTTGACAAACCATTGTCTAGAAGCAAGCAATGTACGAGATCAGTTCCCTATAGAAATACTAATATTTGTAGCTCAATTCACGATCAGATATCTGTATGCTCATTGTCTAAGATATCGAAAGTCATTATTGCCTCAGAGTTCCCTATGTTTGCGATCGCTATACGTATTTTTGTTATAAGAAGAATTTGGTAATTATAAAAAGGAGTATTCATTGAAGTAGAAAAATCTTCATGGTGTTTTTAATTCTTACTATAACCCTTAAACCATCATATCTTCATGATCTCTCTTTTCATTTTCAAGAAGACACAAAATGTTGCAGCAAAAAGCAACAATGCTGATGATGATGACGATGTTTTTGGTAAGAGCTTGAACAAGTCTAACAAACAAGGAAAGACTGACACGCCAAGTCACTTGAAGGAACAAAGTCTTGCTAAGAAACACAAATTCTCATTTGCACACAAGAGGCACATAAAGGCCCCATTCAGGAATGGGCAAGAAACAGACAACTCAGACGGCCCCACCGATTCAATGCAAAATGAGCAAAAGGTATTTGATGTTTTCTTTATTTTCTAGGTAAATAAGCGATTCCTTCTTGATTCTGTCCTTTTTGTATTCAAGAGCACTATCAATCTTTCATCACAACGATAGAAAATACTTGATGACATCTTTGACGTTAAGAGAAATTACTATATATCGGCTCACTTCACATTTTTTAGAAAGTCTGAACTTAAAAGCAGACTGGTGACTCTTTTCTAATAACCACCAATTTGAATTCATTATTTCAGTTGTGGGCCTTTAGCGACTGTTGCAAGATAAGCAGCCTGTAACTGACTGCGAAAAAGAATTCATTTAATCTTTGGCAGGGGTGGCGCCAGGAATCTTCCGACGGAGGGGCTGGAACTTCCGACAGGGAGGGCTAAAATGGCAAAAAATGCTGTTTTCGTACGTCATTTTGCCAAATTTCCTCCAACAATAACCCAAAATTTCCTCTGATGGGGGGCTAGATGCTTCCGATGGGGGCTGTAGCCCCCCTAGCCCTCCCCTGGCGCCACCCCTGCTCTTTGGACCTTTTATTGACCTCTAAAAACTCATCTGTCCCTTTAAATTGGCTAGTTAAACGGTCATTGTTTGTATGTAATCTTTGTTGTTTGAATCTGAGTGTTACATGAGAATCGTCTGAAATAATTCCATGCTTGGCAGTGCCATTTTTAAATACTTGCTTTACTTTAGGTTAACAGTCAGGTCCAGCCAATACCAGATGCAGTTGATGACAACAAACTTGCAACAGACAATGACAACTACTCTGAAGGCACACTGAAAGAAAATGATCTTCTGGGAAATGGAGTCCTTGGAAAGGTTGAAATAATTTCAAACAGTGCTGATAGAGCTATTAGTTTCAGGTGTGTCATTTTGTTTTTATTTTTCTTTGATTTTTTAGATTAGCCGAATTGATCGGAAAGATAAGATTTTAGTAAGACTTTATCAAGGTATTTTGGTCGATGCTCGATTGAGGAAATTCGTGATTAAAATCAAAAGATAAATCCAAAATTAATTAGTTTTGTACAGAAACATTTCTTCACATCAGAAATCTAGCATGCCAATCGATGTTTATCGTTTTATTTTGTAATGTATTTTACTTTATAACACTCCGTACCTCGGACTTTGCAGCCAAATAGAGTGGATTGATTCCTCTTGGCAATACTCCTGGAACCTTGCAGAATCATTAAACGCTATTGTGGGCCCCTGCCTTGCTCTAGACAGAGCTGAAAAGCCTTATCACTTTACTGTAGAAAATCTTTTCCGTTACGATCGGAATGTCATGACCTACAAGATTATGAACAGACTATGCCCTGAAAGCCTATGCGATAAATACCAACTGAGATCTTTCCACTCGACCTACAACACGAGGCACTGTAAAGATCTCCAGATCCCTAGATATATATGACTGAATTTGCAAAAAATGGCTTTCACTACGCAGCTCTCAAGATATGGAATGACACACCTGCCGAAATTCGTGAGTTACCAACACTGAATCGTTTTAAAAAGAACTTAAAACGCATCTAAAGAGCTGGACTCTCAAACACAACTCCCTGGAAGATCAGCAATGGTTAGGTTTTATAGGGCTGTAGGTTTATATTCTTCAAATTTTTATCGTTGTAAGTAGTTGTTAGATGTTTTAATTTGCTGAAGGGTTAATTTGTGTATAAAGAATATTAAATGAAAATGGAAAAAAAATGACTCATAGAGGTACTATCTATTTTGCTTTTAGGAAGTTCACTAAAGTCTCAAAGACAACATCTGTATCTGGGAGAAATTACAAACTTTCAAAAGAATGGTTGGAGAAATTAAAGCCGCAAGAAGAATCCAACAAAACGGAAGAAATGTTTGCGAATGAAATTTTTGATGATCAAATAGAAATTGATTCGGGGCCCCGGAATAACAATTTTGATAATGAAAGCATTTTTGAAGGTTCAGAAACTGATCGAAATTTACAGAGCACGGGTAAANTGTAGTGTCTTAAGTAATTTGTTACTGTAAAAGTTTTAAATTGAATATAGAAAAAAAAAAAATGATACACCTGCCGAAATTCGTGAGCTACCAATACTGAATCGTTTTAAAAAGAACTTAAAACGCACCTAAAGAGCTAGACTCTCAAACACAACTCCCTGGAAGATCAGCAATGGTTAGGTTTTATAGGGCTGTAGGTTTATATTCTTCAAATTTTTATCGTTGTAAGTAGTTGTTAGATGTTTTAATTTGCTGAAGGGTTAATTTGTGTATAAAGGATATTAAATGAAAATGAAAAAAAAAGACTGATAGAGGTACTATCTATTTTGCTTTTAGGAAGTTCACTAAAGTCTCAAAGACGACATCTGTGTCTGGGAGAAATTACAAACTTTCAAAAGAATGGTTGGAGAAATTAAAGCCGCAAGAAGAATCCAACAAAACGGAAGAAATGTTTGCGAATGAAATTTTTGATGATCAAATAGAAATTGATTCGGGGCCCCGGAATAACAATTTTGATAATGAAAGCATTTTGGAAGGTTCAGAAACTGATCGAAATTTACAGAGCACGGGTAAAGAAAGAATTAACAGAACCTCAAATGAAGAATCGATGCACCGGAATATATCTTACGATAAATTCGACAATGATACATTTACTGATAATAATATAACAAGAAGCAAAGAAAGTGAAACTAATTTCAATTTTGAGAATATAGCTCCAAGCGTAAATTGTCAAGATCCAGATATTTTGCAACATGAGACATTTCCTGGCACTGATGTGACAAGTCAAGAGCCAGATATTGCAGAAAATAGGACATCTTCCGATACAAATGTGAAGACGAAATATTCAGAAACCTTTAACGATGTTGAATCTTCTTCCATAGGCGCAAAAGCCAAGGCAATCGTTAATGACTCAAATTATAGATCGTCTCCTAGTACCTATATGAAAACTCACAGCTCTCACGAACACAAAACCCAGCATATAAATACATCAGTTAAAGCGAACCAACTTTATGACAATAAGGGAAACGTTGTTGAAGCAAGAACAAATGATTCAAGGAAAGAGGGACATTCTGGCTCTTATCGACTAAAATTTATTGACAATGAAGATGTGGCAAAGAAAGAAGCAAAAACGAGATCTGTACAACAGAAACGAAAAAACACGGATGATTCTGAATTAGGAAATGGGACTGCCGGAAATGATGAAGTTGAAAATGCTTCGAATGAGGCGAAGAGAGCAAAGAAAGGAAGTGCTGCAGACACTAAAGCAATTCCGAAAGTCCCACGTGGAAAGCGGTGAGTCTCGCAAACTTTGTTGAATCACCTAAAATCCTGGTTTTAACTATATATTGCCATGGTGTAAGTTTTTTTCTAAATGTGCACTGGGATTTTACGTGTCAAATTCTCAGTTTCCCTACATGATGGAGAATATAATTTGAAGGTGTTGTGGCGCAGTGGTGTAATCCTCTGACTTTGTAGCCAGAACAGTCAGGCGGACAGGGTTGGCTCCCAGGTAGAGCCTCACCATTTGAGCGTCATGACAAGGGGTCGCGGACTCGATTAGGTCTTCTCTACTTCTGCGATCCCAGCGCTTGGCGCTAAAAAATGCAAGTTCACCTTCACCTTCATGATTGTTTCGTTCACTCCAACGCTGCAAGATTCAACATGCTCCTCTCGTACCTGCAGTGTAGCTGTTGATTGGTTCTTGATTGGTGCTTGCAAATCGTATCTTTTGAAGCCATGCTGGACTGGCTTGACCCTAGAAACCAACAGCGGAGGATTTTGTGGGCCGTACATGTTGACATAGACATAGAGTAAAGACCTGGCCAAACGAGCGAACTTTTGAGATTTGCTGGCCAAGTAATGTTTCCCCGTTTGGCCACGTCGTAAAACATTGCTTGACAAGTAGAATTGAGGACTATTTATTTGGCAATGTTTTCTAAAAAGTTCAGAAGCATTTTCTACTTGTCACCAGCAGAAAAATTGTGTCAACCTATGCATGCAGTGAGGCCAAACGGACGAAGGTTTTGATTGCCAAGCAAGTCTCAAATGTTTGAAGAACGATGTTTGCTCGTTTGGCCACGGTTTAAAGCTAACCCATCAAGTTCGCAAGTCGTGGTTTGGAACTCTTGCTATTTAATAAAGCCTTGTTTATGATTACTGCTTGAAAATCTTGCTTTCTTGATATAAAACATTTGCACCAAAAACTGTGGTCCAAATATTTCCCATTAAAGCTAGTTTCCAGTCAGTGGAATTTTCTGAGCGGGCCGAATTTTACACAATCAAAAGTCATTCAACCCTATATTTCTATTCAATTACAAAGCGACATTTTCTTTCGTAAACAATAGAATTTCCGCCCGCTCAGAAAATTCCACTGACTGGAAACTGGCCTTTACGGACCACGTTATTGTTTTAAAGCTGTTTACAAATTCTTCCATCTATTTCAGGTTGGTAAGTGAGAATTTCGTGAAAATTGACATCCAGAAGAAGAGATTTTGCAGAGGAAAAAGAAGCATCAAAGGATCAACATATAAACGACAACAATGGAAAAAGAAAACACAATTCAATACAAAAAGTGCTACTACGAAATGTTATAAATGTGGAAGTGACGGACACTGGGCCAAAGAATGTGGCAAAAGATCTACTAAAGGAAACCCTGCGTATGTATGACGCTTCATATTCAACAACAAATATATCGGTGGTCAACAGGAAAAAATATTAGAAGTAAAAGTGAAAGAAGGAAATTCACATAGAATATCACAGAGGAAATTGTTCATATAAATGTTTTATTAAATATACCAAAAAAGAAAAAAGGAAAAATTAAAAGGGGATTTTCGTTATAGATTTGTAGATCAATCCAAGTCACTAACTGGAAGTTTCATTTGGTTTCTGACAGAGATTTTTGTTTATTTCCAAAGGAGATTCTCTTCGTTTGATGGAAAGAAAACTGAAGATTTTTTGCCAGTTCATCAATCAGAAGATATTCCTGGCTTTTCTGGCTTTTCCATTGAAGGTAACGACTTCTGTTCATTTCTAGTTTAATGTGTCATTTTTGTTTAATTGCACGAAGCTTCACATTTAGTTCATGCAGGGTTTTCTCTTTAGTTCTTGTATGAGAGTTTTGTCGTCTCGTGTGGTATCACATGATATCACATGATAATATTTGGTGAGTAAGAGTCTATGACTTGTCTATGACTTNTGTTTAAACTTCTTGCTGCTCCTATTAAAAAAGACAAAATCGCGTCTCCATTAAAGGCTAACTTAACTTCATTCCTTTGAAATGTACAGCAATTTTAAAAATAGTTTGCTAGTGTCCCTATACTCCCTATATTTTGTCCATCGAAATCGAAAGAACTTTGAGAGGACCTTTCTATTCTTGCAGGCTTATCAACATTATTGGTATTATCAACTGGATCTGGGAAATCATTATGTTATCAAATACCTGCATATTTATTTTACAAGAAAGCCAAATATCTTACTATTGTCATATCTCCTTTGGTGGCCCTTATGGAAGATCAGGTAAACCATCTTTTTCACAGCCGAACGTTTTATTCCCACGATTGATTTTCCTTCCATAGAAGGCTGTCTCTTATATATTCAACAGTTTTCTATATATGACACCGGAATATTTTTTCTAACTCAGAAGCTGGACACAAGTAGGCATAATAATTTTCATATGTTTTGTGTGTAATTTACTTAAAACGCTCTGCTTCTGAGAAAAATAAAAGACCGTCTGCAGAAGCAAAACTCTTCTCTTAGCAGCCCCTTTTCGAATTCAAAACAAATGAGTAAGCCGTCAATATTTCGGGGCGTCTGTTTTGCGGATTTATTTGTTACAATTGTGGCTTGACTAATCGACCGTAGAAACCCTTTTGTTTGCAATCGCTAATCGCTTTGTACCAGTGTGCCAATCAATAGCAACGCATGCTTTTACTACAAAATCCACCCTTGTTTTTCAGACGATAAAGCAACACTGTGCTGTGCTACTTTTAAAATTGATCAAATGTAATGTGATTACTTGATTTGTTGATTGCCTTATCGTCTAACAGATTGATTTATTCATTGACTGATCTAACTGACTGACTGACTGACTGACTGACTGACTGACTGACTGACTGACTGACTGACTGATTGCCCGTTTTGCTCATTTCTTGATAGGTTGGTAATCTACCCTATGGTTTAAAAGGAGCCTGCTTGCATGCAAACATGACAAAACCACAACGTGAAAAAGTTATGAAAGATGTCACAGATGGTAAAATCGCCATCCTACTCCTGTCACCAGAGGCATTGGTATCTGGTAGTACAGCAACTGGTTATTTGCCGATGCTTGGCAGCTTACCTCCAATTGCATTTGCATGCATCGATGAAGC
>REGM01000002.1:398239-440925 GCA_004194415.1 Aurelia aurita | reverse complement strand
ACTGACTGACTGACTGACTGACTGACTGACTTACTGACTGACTGACTGACTGACTGATTGCCCGTTTTGCTCATTTCTTGATAGGTTGGTAATCTACCCTATGGTTTAAAAGGAGCCTGCTTGCATGCAAACATGACAAAACCACAACGTGAAAAAGTTATGAAAGATGTCACAGATGGTAAAATCGCCATCCTACTCCTGTCACCAGAGGCATTGGTATCTGGTAGTACAGCAACTGGTTATTTGCCGATGCTTGGCAGCTTACCTCCAATTGCATTTGCATGCATCGATGAAGCCCATTGTGTGTCAGAATGGTCTCATAATTTTAGGCCTAAATACCTTCGGGTCTGTAAGGTGAGCAAATTATTTTTTCAACTGCTTCTTTTTAGTAACTTATTGTCGAGATTTGGTTGCAGTACTACTGCTGAAAATTATCCAGTTGGTGTTGTACTTTAGGGGTTTAAAATATTGCTCAATTAGTTTACTTCAGATCATTAACCTCAAGCAAATTACTTCGTTTCACAACTGTATTTGAAAGAAGTCGAAGCGAATATGAAGCGAATTTGATGAAATGAACCAGAGGGAATTTGAAATGACAGGAAACGAATTTGGAGCGAATCAGAAATCTTTTAAACGAGTTTTAAACGAATTGAAATGACTTTGGAACGCTTCAATTCGTTTGCAACGAAATTGTTAGGATAATTGAGATGGCAAATCATTTCTTTAAGAGATGTTGTATCCAATATAAAAATTTTGGACATTTTCGTTAATGAAAACTTGTTGCTAAAACCATACGAGATTTCTTTGCAACTGATTTGCCAACATGGTGCTAGTTTTGTTAAAAATTCAAATTTTCAATTTTATGGTGAATTTATTTTGCTGTCGATCACCGTTGCTCCGTAAAAGTATTTTAATTATTGTATAATTTTAGCATTAAGTTTTCAAAACACGACTTAAAATTTCAACTCCACGAGCACTCGAATTTGTTCTTCGCAGGTTCTTCGTGATATTCTGGGTGTGCATTGTTTTCTTGGGCTGACAGCAACATCAACAAAAGCAACATCGATGTCAATAACCAAGCATCTTGGCATTGACGAAGCCGAATCTGAAGATGCCATTATAAGAGGGTCAACTATGCCAGATAATTTGCATATTACTGTTTCTAGAGATGAGGACCGTGATCAGGTAAACTGGAGATTACTCAAAAGTCTTCTTGAAAGTTTACTTAAATTGTTAAAGTTTCGCTGCATATAAGGAAGAGTTGGTAATTTCTTTTGTGTATATTGGTTACAACACGAAAACAGAGGAGCTCTGAAATCAGCACTATAAGATTAAGAATTACACCATTAAATCTGACAAAAGAGAACAACAAACGGTAAACTCCAACGAATGTCAGATGTAAGAATTTTTGCAATTAGCTCCGGCACTTACGCAGTTTGAGAGTTAACATTTAGACCTGTTTATTCAGATCTGTCTTGTTTTTGCAATAGTCTTTCCTTATCTTGTTTTTATGCTGAAAAAAGTGTGTATACCACTAAGATTCCAGGAAATTTTCAATGCTTTTAGATTGGTGTTTCTTTGATGCACCAACAGGAAAACGTTATTTAATCGACTTGAACACATCTGCCTAAAAAATTCGACTGTGATTGCTGCATCGTTAGGTTTTCTTGAAATTCGTGTTCTTCTATCAAAGAAAACTAAAAGGTTGTGGAGCTTTGTTTTGTAATGCAGGAAGCTCCATCCCTCTGTGTCCTGTCTTGTGAGATGAAAGATAAAGAAGAATTCAGATTTAGCAATTTGAATTTCAACTGTTTATTATGACAAGCTGCTCGTTTGGCTTGAGTTCAAGTCAGGATTGATCACGTTCTTCTTTTTGTTTGCAGGCATTGGTCAGCTTACTTTCAGGCGAACGATTCCACAAATGCATTTCAATCATAATTTATTGCACGCGAAGAGAAGAAACGGAACGACTGTCAGCTATCTTGAGAACTTGCTTGCATAATCTTCCTCCAACTGAGTTGGATGTTGATGATGAAGAAGACAAGGATACTCCTAAACCAAAAGCAAAGAGAAAAGGGTATCTACAAGAATTCGTTCCTATCTGAATCTTTCTATTCTACACCTTAAATATTAAACCCTGGCCAAGCGAACAAACCAAACATTCGAGGTTTGCTTGCAAAAAATTTGCCTGTTCATTTGGCCACGTCGCAAGACATTGCTTGATGAAGATTTTCTGCTGTTGACAAGCAGAAAATGGTTTGAACTGTTTCAGAAACATTATCCAACAAATCCTGCTGAATTCTGCTCGTCAAAATGTTTTCCGACTGGGCCAAACAGACAAACAAGTTGTTTCGTAAGCAAATCTGAAATGTTTTGCCAAAAATTCTTGCTCGTATGGCCAGGAATTTAGGAGGCTATTCTTTGGTTATTTAAAATCTAAACCTTGCTACCTTTCTTTTGGATCTTATCTGACGATTTCGATGATTTTCTGCTATTTATTTAGTCAGAGGAATTATCTTGCCAATATTTCTATTCTCGCAAAACCATTTCAATAAGAAAAGGACGATCTCAACTGAGATGGGCTGTGAAGGCCAGCTCTTTTTTGGCTTCGGGTAAAACAGTTTTTTGTTTTCCAGGAAATATCCTTGCTTGTTAAGGTAATTGCCTCCTCAAAATCTGTAGAAATATCAGATGTAGAATGCCATTTTTTATGGATGTTCATCCTTGCGTTCCTTTGGCAATCAAATATATCACGATTGTATTGTTTAAGATTTTAACAGTNCTTTCTTTTGGATCTTATCTGACGATTTCCATGATTTTCTGTTATTTATTTAGTCAGAGGAATTATCTTGCCAATATTTCTATTCTCGCAAAACCATTTCAATAAGAAAAGGACGATCTCAACTGAGATGGGCTGTGAAGGCCAGCTCTTTTTTGGCTTCGGGTAAAACAGTTTTTTGTTTTCCAGGAAATATCCTTGCTTGTTAAGGTAATTGCCTCCTCAAAATCTGTAGAAATATCAGATGTAGAATGCCATTTTTTATGGATGTTCATCCTTGCGTTCCTTTGGCAATCAAATATATCACGATTGTATTGTTTAAGATTTTAACAGTGTTTCAGTTCAAAGCATGTAGACTCGTTGGTTGAATTGGAGTGAAATCTTGATTGTTTTGATTGCCAAAGGAAAGCAAGGCATGATTTCTACATACCAACCAACAAATTAACTGATGGAGTTCTTCTCAACTTTCAGCAAAGGATCCAAGAAGCCAAAACTCCGCACTGTAGCATGGGATGCCGATAGCTACCACGCAGGAATGACTCCTGCGCACAGGAGAAGGGTTCAGAAGAAATTCATGTCAGGAGAATTAAGAATAGTTGTTGCAACAACAGCTTTTGGAATGGGGTTAGATAAAGCTGACGTCAGAGCCATTATTCATTACAATATGCCGAAGAGTTTTGAAAGTTATTTGCAAGAAATAGGAAGAGCTGGAAGGGACGGATTGCCTGCTCATTGTCATGTGTTCATAGATGAAGAGGTATTCCTTCTTACCTTATTTTTTACTTCATACGGTTCCTGATAGGATTCTTTGGCTAGCAACCCCCAAATATCAGAGATATTTTCTGCAGGAAAACGTAGTTGATATCATTATGAAAAGTATATTGCTCGAAAGAGAGTGATTACTTCAAGAAGGCCGCACTCGTGATTGTGTTTCGAGGAGTGAGAACATTGAGAGGGTAAGCGCACCAAAATGGAAGTTACACATTGAGTTAGATGGGGTAAGTCCAGGAACTGATTGATGCAGTTTTTAAAAAAATTTTCTGGGAGGTATTGCTGTTAAATCTGTAAATACTTCAAATAGTAGAAATAAAACGAAAGTCAATCGATAAGAGACCGTTAACAAAAGACATTGACGTTCTATTCTGATAAGCAATTTAGCCGTGATTTTTTGTTTAGAACAACTTTTGCTCTTGAGATACCTCAGACCATATTCTGTTTTGTCTTGTTTATTCCACCTGAATTTGTTTTGGAATTTCCAATCCTTGCTTCAGCATCTATGTTTATTTCACAGGCTAAAGATCTGTGTGAACTTCGTCGACATACATATTCAAACTCTGTTGACATGAAATCAATCAAGCGTTTAGTCAACAGGGTATTCAAACATTGTGACTGCAAAGAAAGGACTCTAGCAGCAGAGGCATCGAAACCAATTCAATGCAACGACAATGTGTCTTCTGGCAAGGGTCCTGAGGGACGTAGTGGTAGCTGTGTGATCAGCAGTGATAAAAACTTTCAAGGAGAAAATGGGGAGATTGTTATGGAGGATGATTTAATGGAGGAATACTTTGCTGATGATTTTGATATAGAAGCATTGGAGGACAACAGGCCTAATCCAGGCAAGGAACAGCAGCAAGTTGCTGGAGCTGATATGACTACAGAACGTGGGGTAGTAAGCACTGATATCACAATTGACACCTCTACAATCAACCCTGAATCCATTTTTACCGGTGCGACTTGTCAGCCAGACATTATTGCAGAAACTTCTACAATAGATTCAAAATCTTCTCCCACGAATGAGACATGTCAAACATCCACAAACCAGGAAGATGATAATTTACAAAGTGACACTTCATCTCGCTATTGCGTGGGACATCATGTAACATTTTCTATCGAACAAACAGTTCAAGATCTTGATATGCCAGAAGAAAATATCTCCACGCTTTTATCCTATTTAGAGCTTCACCCAGAAGCAGCAGTTACGTTACACAACCCTATAAAATCAAGATGCACTGTGCAATGTTACGGTGGAGCAAGACAAATGAAGCTACTGGCATTGAAGTTTCTGCCATTGACTGCTGTGTTTAATAATATGAGAAGAAACGAACTGAAGTTAGCAGATGCAAAAGCCGTGACATTCAACGCTGTTGAAATTGCTGATGAAATGGGATGGGATCTTGATCCGATTTATCGGGAATTACGATCAGTGCAATGGAAAACTCAGTTCGCGCTTAGTCAAGGTGATAGTTTGATTGGGAAATCGGGAGTCATGGTTGAACTTGATGATCAATCGTTTCATGTTATTTCGCAAGGTATGTGTGTCTTCCTTTTGATTTCATTTCATTTTCATCAAAATTAACTAATTAACTAAATTAACAAGCTATTAACTAATATATATAATATCTATGGTAGCCAAAAACTTGAACTCAATTTTAGACGTTCGTTTTTGATGATATCCTATATATGCTTTCCAAAGCACTGACTGTAAATTTCAAAACACCGTGACACTGAGAAAATTTTATTAAATTCTATTGCAACATTTCCCTCCTGAAGCTTTCAATTAAATTAAGGTGATGAACTTGCTCGAGGTTGTTGCACAGTTTTATGCCCGAAGTATTATTTACATATCAATTTCATCCCGTCAGATTCGAGATGATTAACGTCATTCAAATGAACAATAGACCTTTTTACTTGCTAGAAAAGGGGCTTGGATCGAGCGTCCAAATCTGGTAACCTTTTTGCTATTCTACAAAAGAATCTGAATCGAACGATATTTTTATACATTTTGTTGAAATCTGAGGAATTTTTGAATGTGCACAACAGTGATAGAAGCTCCAACGCCACTCAATCGAACCTTTCGATTAAAAATATATAAGAATGTATAACAATATCGCTCGATCCAGACTCTTTTGTAGAATAAGAGATCCAGACTCTCTCTTCATTTAGCTATCCAGTTTGTTTTGTTGAGGTCTTCTGTTAACGTAATGTTCGTTAGACAGTTAAGCAGTGTGACAGTAGAGCTTTTTGTCAGCTAAGCTAACGAACTTTTGTATGTATGAATGGTAGCATTTTTCCTTTTCGCTTTTCCTCAGACTGTTTGCGTATGAACAGAAACGGTTGGGGAAAATAAGACTATAATAATAATAATAGTAATAATTAATTTCTTTACAGTTGGTGAAAGGAATAGTTTTAAGCAAAACTAATAAATACCAACTATTTACAATACAAAGTGAAAATCTACGTATAATATAAACATAAATATATACATGAATCTATGCAGTGTACAGTTGAAGAGGGCATAGAAAATAATAAATAATAAAAAAGCGCAAAAGACCAAACTGATGCCTGTTTTCTTCGAGTAGTTAGGCCCTCTTCAACGGTACACTTTATGCATGAATCTATATACACATCACTCATTAAAGATTTGCTGAATTTTGAGCTCCAAATTCTTACTTCTAGTATTATACCCCATTCACACTGACAGCTAAATCAGCTTTATATAAACCAGGTTAAATTTCAACCAATCAAATGCATTCAATTTACTGGATTGACCAATTAGAATGAAGCATTCGATAACCTGGTTTAGTTTAAGCTGGTTTAACTTGCAAGTGAGAAAGGAGTATTAAATAATCTGTGCAACGACTCTTGTTTCCTTTTCTAAGGAAGGAATAAACTCTGCAAAATATTTGTTTCCGCAGCCTTTCATTTCATTGTGCTATTTTATTGCAGGCGATCTTTCTCACGATGAGCGTGACCACATTTGCGGGATCTTGCATAAAATGGTAAAAGAACAAGAAAAGACCCGAATACTGCAACTAGATGCGCTTTATAACATTCTTTCAAAGAATTCACACAGCACTTATCATGATATTGTATCAAGCACTGACGCTTCAGCTGACGAACAATTACGTGAGAGCATCCAGGAATACTTNTGAGAAAGGAGTATTAAATAATCTGTGCAACGACTCTTGTTTCCTTTTCTAAGGAAGGAATAAACTCTGCAAAATATTTGTTTCCGCAGCCTTTCATTTCATTGTGCTATTTTATTGCAGGCGATCTTTCTCACGATGAGCGTGACCACATTTGCGGGATCTTGCATAAAATGGTAAAAGAACAAGAAAAGACCCGAATACTGCAACTAGATGCGCTTTATAACATTCTTTCAAAGAATTCACACAGCACTTATCATGATATTGTATCAAGCACTGACGCTTCAGCTGACGAACAATTACGTGAGAGCATCCAGGAATACTTTGGATGTAGGCCATCAGAAATGCGAGCATTGCTTGAAAAACTCTCCCCGGAGAAAATCGAGATCCCTGTCCCAGAATGCAAATGGACTGCCATATCACGTGATACTCGAACGATGCTTGGTTTACATCATGACGTCATGTTTAGTGGACGAGCACTGGCGAGAATATTTCATGGAATCGACAGTCCGTGTTATCCTGCAGTGGTTTGGGGACGAGATCGAAGATTTTGGCGACGTTATCTTGATGTCGATTTCAATGATCTGCGCATGTTCATTACGAAGGAAATCATCAAGTATAGGACCTGAGTGACAGTAGCAACAGGCTTGGAAAGAACAGTGACGATTTATACCATCGAGCTTTTTTGGTGGTAAGGTTATGCATATTTGTATTTTGATGTGAACATATACTGCCTAATATTTTTTATATTTTCTTAGCTGCGTGTATTGAATAGTGTACATAATGTTGAGATAAAGCAATGTCAATAAATCATTTTTTTCTTGTTTCTTTTTTGTAACCAAGTTTATTGTAGAGATTACGTTTCGCCTGATTCCGTGGGAATTGTGCCCATTCTTCCCGAAAAAAATTTTCATCTTTGTGCTAACTCAAATTGAATATATGAAAACGACGTTCGTGAATGTTCTGATTGGCCAATTTCAAATAAGCATTTAAAGTTGTCATTTCTTCTTGTTTGGATATTACCTATCGATTCGCTTGTGACCTGTGTCAAACAAGAATTTTGAGCAAATGCTTCCGTTGTCCAACACCACCTTATTTTTGAGATTTCAATACTACCTTATGAGAAGGAAGATTCTCCCAGTTTTCTCAAAGAGCACAATGGGTCACACGTCAAAATTGCAATTTATTCGCTCAGCTTTGCACGTCAAAAATTGCACGACAAAAAAAGCCTTGCACGTAAAAAAAACATAAAAATATGACTGTTAATGAATGTGCTTACTGTTAAAGTAAAGAGGGTGTTGAAAGAATCAAAGAATGGCCACAGGAAATCATCAAATCCAGAAGAGGAGTATCGTCTCTCAGATCTTGTCTCACGATGTTTTGTGATCAGTGTGAGACGAAAATAATCAACAAGAGATTCCACAATGCACGGCTATGTTCAAGTTTTGCACTTCTAGATGCTTGTCTGGACAAACATGTGATCATCATGTGATCAAATCAGGAAACACCTGTCACGTGACCATTACTTTTTGCACTCAGCCCCCTGTGTTATCAAGTCAACAACAATTCTTGGTATCGATCTTTTCTCGACTGTGTCACATGGACGCGTCAGGCCGCTGCCTATTTCAGGAAACAAAACAGCAGTCCAAGACATTTGAAAAGACTGGTAGCTGATCGTCAGTCACATGCAGGTGTTGCAAACATCTCATGCTTTTCTAGCAAGTACTTGAAGTGTTATCAAAACAGCTGCATTTGCAACTGAATCAAACTATCGACTGCATCTGCGCTTAGGCCCACTGTTTGCATTTGGAAGAGAAAGACGTTCTTGGACTATTTTCCCTTCCTAATTGTCAACAAACAGAGGGGTGCATTATGGAGAAAATGGATGTAGAAAGTGCCAGTGGCAAGTTCAAATTTGCCATTGACAGAGGTGGTACCTTCACTGATGTATATGCTGAATGTCCTGGTGGAAAAATACGTGTGATGAAATTGTTGTCTGAAGACCCCGCCTACCCAGATGCACCTACTGAAGCAATTAGAAGGATTCTTGGAGAGGTAAATATCTGGGCACAGTTGTGGTCATCATAGATGTGCTAAGAAACGTGAAATGTTAGGTTTTACTCTTTTAGCAATACAAAAAAATGAAACATTTATGGGCATTAAAAAAGACTGCAATTGTCTGTGGTAAAAATATCAAATTTCAACCAAGTAGGAAAGGGGTTTAACCAACTCTTTAGTAGTGGGATCAAATCACAAAGAATTGAGTGTGGCGATTTGAAATCAAAATTTCTACACCATTGCTGACATGAGAAAAGTTTGGTGTCTTGTTTCATTCTGTGGGGGGGGGGGAGGGAGGGTTGGAGGAGTTGATCCTGCAGTCCATGCGTTGTCAGGTTTGACTTCAGATTTGAATCATGATGAGAAGATGGAACTTTTGGTGAGATAAAGTTATTTTTGAAAATGTTGAAAAATGTTGGCAGAAGTGCCAAGGGACAAACTTTTTCATACTTTATCACTAAAAAAATACCTTTTCAAAATTCAAACTCTATTCTTTAAAATCTGTCAGTTGATGCCTGTTTGACAGTGATCTGATGAATGATCAAAACTTTATGGGTAAAGAAACCATATTTTGCCATTTAATTTTTTGGGAGTACTGTTACAGTATGTTTAGAGTACTAAATACCTAAATTCTTTCACAGGAAACTGGAACAGCACACCCAAAAGGAGATCAAGTTGATACAAAAAATATTGAGATTATCAGAATGGGGACAACAGTTGCAACAAATGCATTGCTTGAAAGAAAAGGTGCAAGAATGGCGTTACTCATTACAAAGGGATTTAAAGATCTCTTGCATATTGGAAATCAATCAAGGCCTAATCTATTTGATCTGGTAAGATTTTATATCTGTTTAGAACCCATCTCTTCTGTGTGTGGAAATTTCATAAATTTTTTCCAATGATTTCACGTTTTGATTTTTGTGTAAAATTTGTTATGAGTAAAGTGAAACTGGTTGGGACCAGTTTGATACTGTTTTGGATAAATTTCATTTTAAATCTAGGAAGATTTCATTGAATAGAATGTTTCACGATGAAAAATTGACACTGTCCCATCCTGAGACTACTTGACTTTAGTTTGTATAAAGTTTACCCACAAACAAGTTTTCACTTGGCCCATTATTTTGCCTTCCAAGCGATAGTCAAATCCAGAAAAAAATCCAGTAAAAGTATACCCAAAATGTATAAATTATGCCAAATAACATCAAAATAATTGCCTACCCTGAAAAGCACCCCCTTTTGATAACCGGTTCTAGAAAAACTTCCTTCCTTTGATCACGGGCTTTAGGAAACTCTGAATTAAAAATTGGATTTTCCTATGATACATTGAGTATTTTCTTCTTTTTTATTTCAATTGTGATACATCGAGGGTGACGCGCGTGGCAGAGTGACGTGACCAAGAGCCATTATGCCACTGAAGTGTGAATGGCATAATGGCTCTTGGTCACGTCACTCTGCCACGCGTGTCACCCTCGATGTATCACAATTGAAATAAAAAAGAAGAAAATACTCAATGTATCATCGGAAAATCTAATTTTTAATTCAGAGTTTCCTAAAGCCCATGCTTTGATACCCATTGCTAGAAAAATAGATGAAAACGGCAGAAACAGCACATCCCTATGAAATGATAAGTTGACAGAGACATTGAAGATTGGATTTTGATAACAATTTTGATTTGTCTTGCAGGAAATTGTGATGCCAGATGTTTTGTTTGAAGAAATTGTAGAAGTACAAGAAAGAGTTGTTTTCAAACAAGAAAAATGCCAGTTGAACAAAGGACAAAATACTGTCATTGGTACTACAAAGGAAGAGGTACTGTATTTTGAAATGATTCTAGAATTTGCAATTTGGTCTGCAAAGGCTATACACATCATAATAATGTTTATTAATCCCTGCCATGTTACCCAAGATACTTACAATACAATATCATTGTATCTTGAATGTACTAATCAAGGTGGATTTTCAGCTACTGAGAGAAATATGATGGTGTGGTGTGTTTGTACTTTGTAAGATATTTTTTGTTCATAATCATGTAAGATTATTTAGAATGTTGCAAGATATACTTAGTCAACTAAATTCTTTAGTTAGTTAGATTGCAAAATTTCATATGCAGTGAATATTTGAAACAGTATTTCTTACTTCCTTCTTAGCTTGAAATTTGGGAAGATTTAGATGAAACACAACTTCGCAAAGATCTCAAGGTAAACCAACCATTTTAAAAATTCAGTCAATTCAAAAAATTTAGATTTTTTTGAAGGAGAGAGCTTATATTATTTGTACATACTTTTTTTACGTTTAAAACATTCTATTTCATTTTTTATATGTTCTCTGGCGTTTATCATTGAAACTATTTTGTTGGCTTTTCTTTTCTTTGCTGTGATATTGATATTTGGATGTCATATTTTTCAATCTTACAGGTTCTATTGGACAAAGGAATAAGAAATTTGGCTGTTGTTTTGATGCATGCATTCTCGTAAGTCCATTGCAGATTATTTTCCTGTGACTGCAACAAATCCTTGAACCTATCTTATGAATATGTGATATTTGTTAGATTGTAGTCAATTTGAATAACGCTTCGTTTCCATTCTTGCCGAGCTAGTGCTTGGAATTTTAGAATTACCGCTTGATTTACTGCCTCGATTGTTTTGTTTCATACAAGATTTGGAGGAGCATTTGTAAACCTGAAAACTGTCATGCACGATGTTTTCTATCATGGATTGGTAATGCTAGTGGATGTGATTTGGTTCTTTGCGATTCAGTATTTTCTATTGTTTGCCGATTCACTTTAGGTTTAACAAACATGAAAAGAAAATTGGTGAGATCGCAAAGAAAATGGGTTTTGAACAAGTTTCATTATCATCCGATGTGATGCCGATGGTGCGCATTGTCCCAAGGGGATATACAGGTATTTGGGCAACCGTTTTCTCACTTTGTTAAGATTTCCACCATGTTTTAGAGAACGGAAACATTTGCCGTTTTAGCAGTTTTTGATATTTTCGGATTGCAGAAATAACATTTAGTGGATCGGGTTTATAATATGAAGGAAACTGTCTTGACAAAAAGAAATTCGAGAGAGAGTATGTCATTAAGAGTTTTGGTTTCGTTCTATTCTTTGAGTTACTTAAATCAAAATCAGACTTTGGTCCGACATTTGCAAGAATGTGCATGACACTTCTCTTCCAAAAATATTTGTAAAACGAAGTCTCAGTTTAGTGTAGACAAAGGTAGCGCTAACGTTGATTATAAGTTCTTTGAAAGACGAGACACCGTTGTATTCTCGTAGTACTGACAGATTACAATCATTTCTGTTTCAGCCTGTGCCGACGCCTATCTCACACCTTGTATCAAGAAATATGTGCAAGGATTTTCTGGTGGCTTTCAAAGGAACTTGGAGGTATGCTGACATCAAAACTTTTCTTAATTGATTACGACAGGATCGCATCTTTCTGCGGTATTCCCAAAAATGTAGTAGGAGCAGTCTTTGCTGAAAATTAAAAAGTTTAAACGTTTAAAAGAGCTTTATATATTATGGACTTTTAGAGTATAGACTAAGTCTACGTTCCTTGAGGAATTAGGCTATCGATCATATTTTTTTTCCACTGGTTACTTTTCCTTACCGCTATTTTGATCTGACATCTAATATGAAACAGACTTGGTACTAGATCGTTCTTATTTATGTCATGTGTTGTTTAGTTGTGTAGTTTCAGTAGTTTTTTTCTTTTTTATCTCTATGTAATTGTTGCCTCGGGGTAGACACAGCCTTTTGCTCCCCTGGGATATTCGTCCTAGTAGTATTGTAGAGTAATTCTTGTAAGTAGTGTAGGTCGTAATATGTATTGTAGCATTTTATTGGATTATATATAAAAAAATATATATAATGGCAATTACAACTGACAACAACTGGACTACCAAAGAATCATTTTTCATTTTGTCATTTTAAATTATTTATACACAATATCCCTTCAGCTACTATTTAATAATACAAAAATATACAGTTCTATTAATTAATATGATATACAAAAAAAACTTCTAAGCTAATTACAGGTGCTGTTCTTCCAGGGAGTCGTGTTTAATTGGCTTTCAGCTCGTCAAATGTATTTTTAGTTGCTTTTTAAATTGGCACAAGGTGGGGAGCTCCCTGATACTTATATGGATTTCATTCCAGACCTTAAGAGCTGAGTAGGAAAATCCTTTTTTGGCATACTCTAGATTGTACCTTGGAATCTGGAGATCTCTACAGAATCGCGTATTGTAACCGGAGTATTGTGATCTTTGTTGGAATTTGTTCCAAAGATTTTCTGGGCAGAGTCTGTTCATGATCTTATAGGCCATAACTGCACGATCAAACGTAATAAGTTGTTCGACATAGAATCAACGAACTTTCCGTTTCCTTTTACGTCGATCGTATTAAAAATAATCTTATAAGCACAGGAAGTTTACGATAGCTTTCTTTTTCACTAAATTGACGGCGACTTTCCCCGGGGGGTACACGACTTAGGGATGGACGGGGGTCTACCGCCCGGTTTTCAGAAAGCTACCCACTTCTAATTGCCAAAATTTGCCTTCGTACTCCCTATTATGATGAATTTTGGAGAAAATTACCTATTTTTAACTATTTTTTGCCGATTTCAGCCAAACCGACCCATTTTTAAGGAAAATCTGCCGAAAAATGTCTCTTGTTTAGGGAATTTTCGGCCAAAAACCCACCCATATGCATGGGCGGCACATACTAGCCTGCGTGCAGCCTCAAACTCCTCCTCAAAGGAAAAATTTTGAGGAGTTTGAGGCTGCACGCAGGCTAGCACATACCCGTACCGTCAACATGCTATGTACCCCCCCTCCCCGGGGACTTTCCATGAATGTATTAACCTTCGTTTCTGATTATGCGTTTTGTCTCTGCAGGGAATTCGAGTGCTTTTTATGCAGTCAGATGGTGGCCTTACTCCTGTTGATAGGTATGCAGCAGTACTTTGTATATAAATCCAGCTGTCCCCACATCCAAAGTCACCCCTTTCGTTGAGAAATTAATTGAAGCTAAATTCTGCTCTTTATTCCCCACACAGGTTTATAGGGAGCAGAGCAATCTTGTCAGGACCAGCAGGTGGAGTAGTAAGTTGAACTTTTATCTTTCCTCTGCTTTTTTTAACTGCTAAATTAAAGTCGTTCAAGTTGTGCAAAAAATATTTTATTACATTATGTAACAGAACATCTCCTGAATGTTTTATTAGACATTGGTCAAAGCAAAGTAGTAAAATGATATCCAACGAAGAGGAAATAAAAAATCCATTCCGTTATTTGAAGTTTATTCGTTGCCAGCATGATTTTATGACAGTTTTAATAATTCTATCGGAGATCGGAGACAACTTTCTACTGCCTAAGTCAGTTACTCATAAAGGCTCTCTTCGACGACAGGTTGGATATGGCCTAACTACCTTTGACAAGGAGGCAAAGCAGGCAGTTATTGGATTTGATATGGGAGGTATGTATCATTGCTCTAAAGTTAAGCAGCTATCTCCTTTTGACCATTTGCACCTCCTGTCGTTACTTATTACGATTTGCAGCTTGTATAAGCTGATAAGCTGTGTTTTACATTTGATCGGTTAATGAGTTCGCTTCGTCTTCTGAAAGTTATAACCAGAAATTTGATTGTTTATAAATTGTTTTCAGGTACTTCGACGGATGTTTCAAGATATGCAGGAAGTTACGAGCATGTGTTCGAAACAACGACCGCTGGAGTCAGTATTCAGGCACCGCAGGCATGTTTCAGTTCTCGTTCATATCTCAATATCTACTGCAATCTGCAATATATATCTTTAATACTGTCGAACTGCAGCGTTTTATCTCAGAGAAAACATCAGATCTTGAGTTGATAAGCTTTCTTTGGATGTATAATTAATTCATACGATCAACAACCTCTTTCTTCTTGGCAGCCGTGGTACGAAGCTTTTAGCGTATTTAAAAACTGTCTTGGTACACATTTTGTTTTAATTTGCTTTCTCTATGTTCCTAGTGATAAAGTTTTTTCCCCTTATAGTTGGACATAAACACTGTTGCTGCAGGAGGGGGTTCCAGGTTGTTCTTTAGAGCCGGAATGTTTGTTGTTGGCCCAGAATCGGCTGGTGCCCATCCGGGTCCGGTTTGCTACAGGAAAAGTAAGTTTTTTTCTCGAAGTTTGGTACCTGCCAATTTCTTTCTCAGATACAGCTTTTCTCCTGAATGATCTTAATATACTAAAGCTTGATATGAAAACACAAACTGTTGTGACCACTAAACGATTCTATTTAGACTTCGTTCACTCGATGCCGGCACATTTTAAAAACGGTGAAAAATGTGACGGATAGGCCTCGCATTCACACGAAAACGGCACATTTTTGCCGGCAGATTTTGAAAACGGTAGATTTTGAAAACAGAACTCTAGCCGGCACATTTTGAAAACAGCATCATGTGAACACTTGAAAACGATTAAAACGGAACATTTTTCGACGCTTTCAAAACGCGGCTGATCGATTCTTAAGGTGTAGGTACATTTCTTTGGCATCAAATTTTTGGGGAGATTGCAATGAGTTTATTGCCGTCAAGTTTTCTACCGTTTTCAAATTGTGCCGGTATCGTGTGAACGCTAGCTAAAATTTTGCTACCGTCACATTTTTCACCTTTTTCAAAATGTGCCGGCATCGTGTGAACGCTAGCTAAAATTTTGCTACCGTCACATTTTTCACCTTTTTCAAATTGTGCCGGTATCGTGTGAACGCTAGCTAAAATTTTGCTACCGTCACATTTTTCACCTTTTTCAAAATGTGCCGGTATCGTGTGAACGCTAGCTAAAATTTTGCTACCGTCACATTTTTCACCTTTTTCAAATTGTGCCGGTATCGTGTGAACGCTAGCTAAAATTTTGCTACCGTCACATTTTTCACCTTTTTCAAATTGTGCCGGTATCGTGTGAACGCTAGCTAAAATTTTGCTACCGTCACATTTTTCACCTTTTTCAAATTGTGCCGGTATCGTGTGAACGCTAGCTAAAATTTTGCTACCGTCACATTTTTCACCTTTTTCAAATTGTGCCGGTATCGTGTGAACGCTAGCTAAAATTTTGCTACCGTCACATTTTTCACCTTTTTCAAATTGTGCCGGTATCGTGTGAACGCTAGCTAAAATTTTGCTACCGTCACATTTTTCACCTTTTTCAAATTGTGCCGGTATCGTGTGAACGCTAGCTAAAATTTTGCTACCGTCACATTTTTCACCTTTTTCAAATTGTGCCGGTATCGTGTGAACGCTAGCTAAAATTTTGCTACCGTCACATTTTTCACCTTTTTCAAATTGTGCCGGTATCGTGTGAACGCTAGCTAAAATTTTGCTACCGTCACATTTTTCACCTTTTTCAAATTGTGCCGGTATCGTGTGAACGCTAGCTAAAATTTTGCTACCGTCACATTTTTCACCTTTTTCAAATTGTGCCGGTATCGTGTGAACGCTAGCTAAAATTTTGCTACCGTCACATTTTTCACCTTTTTCAAATTGTGCCGGTATCGTGTGAACGCTAGCTAAAATTTTGCTACCGTCACATTTTTCACCTTTTTCAAAATGTGCCGGTATCGTGTGAACGCTAGCTAAAATTTTGCTACCGTCACATTTTTCACCTTTTTCAAAATGTGCCGGCATCGTGTGAACGTAGTCTTAGAATCTTCATCAGTATCCTATAATCTTCATAAGCATCATTATACTAAAGCTTATTAATCGAAAAATTGGCATGATCAAACTGTTGGTTTCAAGTTTTTTTTAACCGTTCCCTAAGTTTTGCTCAGAGTCAATTTAAAAACTATAGTTTTGTTAACTTTTAGCTTTTCTTTCCCAAAATAGATGGGCATCTTGCAGTCACGGATGCAAATCTGATACTTGGCAGAATCTTACCTGAGTAAGTGAATATGTTTATCGTAAAATTGAAACGTGTAGTCAACATTGTTTGCTCATTTGGCTGTGGCGTATGTTGTAGATATTCATACCTCATTTTTGCTCATGGCTTTTCATCACTGTAATCTTTTCCAGGTACTTTCCCAAGATATT
This sequence comes from Aurelia aurita, assembly GCA_004194415.1. Taxonomy (NCBI): domain Eukaryota; kingdom Metazoa; phylum Cnidaria; class Scyphozoa; order Semaeostomeae; family Ulmaridae; genus Aurelia; species Aurelia aurita. The sequence goes on along the minus strand of REGM01000002.1, from coordinate 424,098 downwards.
TGGTGAAACGAAAGATCAATCTTTAGATAGAGAAGCAGCGTTCAAAGAGTTCGAGAAGCTTACCAAAGAGGTGAGATACAGCTTCGAAATTCATAATTGTAAGAGAGAGTTACAGGATCTATTGAGATTTAAGGTTTCTTTAAGGGCATGCTTGATTGGTAATTCCAAACCTGCCAAATTCTGAAAACAGTAGACTTCGCAGAGACGGAAATATATTTCCCAATCAAACACAAAAATCTTGAAACGGTAGGTTTCGGGTTCACCGCCAGGGATTGCTAACGAAAGTAACAATTTCTCCGAAGTCTGCCAAACCTTCTGCCTTTTGGAGCAGAAGGTTTAGAAGGCCTTCCAAACCTACCAAACCTACCGCTTTGAGAATTTCGAAGTCAATCAAACACAAATTCCGAGTCTACCAAGTCTACTGTTTTCAGAATTCGTACCAATCAAACAAACCTTAAAAGTTGCCGAGGATAGTTGATGATGCCTCGATAGTTCGGTTGGTAGGAGCTGGCGCAGAAAACCAGAGGTCATGGATTTCCTTGAATCTTGTTAATCTTCACATTTACTTGATTTTTGTTTTATAATTTTAATGATTTCACGTCCATGAAGCTGCAAGATACTGTACGTTGAAGAAGAATATCATTTAAACTTTTCCGTATTCAAAAGTTCCTTCTATGTGCAAAGTATAACGTAGGATTGTGACGAGTGTTAAATGAAGTAAAGCATCTGCTTGGTGAGATTTTGGATGATTTAACTCTTGACGATTTTGTGGTGGCCTTTTCAGAAAGGCAGGCAGTTTCATCGGTATAATTCTTTTTGATGCTATCCTAATTATAAAAAACAACACTTCTTCATCAGGTAAACGAATTCCGTGCGTCACAAGGCGATGAAGCTTCCAGAGTCCCTTTGAGCGTAGAGGAGGTTGCGATTGGATTTATCAGAGTTGCAAACGAGGCTATGTGTCGACCAATCAGAGCTCTCACTCAAGCTAAGGGGTATGATACTGCAAAACATATCCTATCTTGCTTCGGAGGGGCTGGAGGACAGCATGCTTGCTCAATCGCAGCTTCTCTTGGAATGTCGCAAATTTTCATACACAAGTAAGTAAATTTTAGGTCAGTAAATCCGCCAATTTGTGGACTCTGTCTACTTCACCGTTTTCAGCAATATCTATGACTTAGGCAAACTTGATTTCACATCTGTCTGTTGTTTTATTCTCGCCGAAAAGAGCTGATGAAGTTGAAACGTCATCTTTAAGTAATGATATTTTATAAAAACGACTTCACATGAAAGCGTGTGACAAATTGATTCTCACTTGGCGAATGTGGCGAATGAAAGAGCTTCATAGGATATGTGCAACCATGTTTGATGGAGCATAGCCTCCAAATCTTTAAAAACATTGCACGGATGGTAAATGCATCTTTCGTTCGATTTTATGGCTTGAAAGTAACTTCAGGTACGTTGCTATAATCCTACATGTAGAATTTATGATATCTTGACTATTTTCAGAATTACAGCGGTTTTCGTTTTATTGAAAGAACTCGTGAAAAGTTTTGAAAAAAATTAAAATAATCGTAGATCCTAAATTAAAATATGAAAAACGGTACAATCTTTAAGAAAACCATAGTTTATGAAGGTCTATAATATGGCAGTAAGCAAAAATCTGTAGCTTTTCTAGTTTACGATTTAACAATTTGATGGCGTCACATTCTCAAAACTGGCCCAAGCAAAGAAGACGCTGTAATTCTGAAAATAATCAAGATATCAGACATACTACATATAGGATTATAATAAAGTACTTAAAGTTTCTTTCACGCCATTAAATCAAACAGAAGATGCATTAACCATCCGTGCAATGTTTTTTCAAAGATGCCAAGGATTTGGAGGCTATGCTGAGGTAGAGGTAGAAAATAATGGAATTTGGAAGTAATCTCTAGCANTCTATAATATGGCAGTAAGCAAAAATCTGTAGCTTTTCTAGTTTACGATTTAACAATTTGATGACGTCACATTCTCAGAACTGGCCCAAGCAAAGAAGACGCTGTAATTCTGAAAATAATCAAGATATCAGACATACTACATATAGTATTATAGTAAAGTACTTAAAGTTTCTTTCACGCCATTAAATCAAACAGAAAATCATTAACCATCCGTGCAATGTTTTTTCAAAGATGCCAAAGATTTGGAGGCTATGCTGAGGTAGAGGTAGAAAATAATGGAATTTGGAAGTAATCTCTAGCGATGAACCAAAGTCAGGTTTCTCTGGACTACACAATTTTACCAGTTTATACCTACTTTTAGCATATGCAATACCATCAAAGCATGATGCGCATATCCAATGGGGAAATCCTTAATTCTTCTCTAAAACCAATTACTTTTTTTGTAGATATTCTGGTATCTTATCAGCATATGGCATTGCATTGGCTGACGTTGTACACGAAGCACAAGAGCCTTCAGCTGATATTTATAAGCAAGGTGGAAACTGAGTTTTTCCTTAATTTTAATTCGATGTCTTTTGCCCTTGTTCTTGAATGATGTTTTTATACAAAAGTTCCCAGATTTGTTCTAAAAGTTAGACAATTTTGCCGTTGTTTGTGAAGACACCAAGGGCCTTAAAGCAACTCAGAATCTCCTAATAAACATAACTGACAATCTTACATTTCTAGAGTCATTTGAACGCATTGATTCCAGAATTGATGTGCTGGTGAAGCAGTGTGTCGAAGAACTAACTGGGCAAGGTTTTACAAGGTAATGCTCTCTACATTCATCATTGCTTAAAGCCATTATTAGGCCACTATGCTAAAGCTCTGGTGTGTAGTTGATCACAAATTTGAGCTTTATTTGTGCATGAATATCTCAGTATCCATAGGACTGACATGGCTATGATTTATAGCGTTTCTAACTGATTTCTTAAGCAATATATTCGTCATTGGAAAATATAGTCTTTAGCTTTTAATTTTAGGTACTCTGTATACCACCAAGTCGTAGACAGCCTTACACTCCCCTTTGCCAATTGAAAATTTATGAGGCCGGAAACTAATGAAGCAATCTTCTCTTTAACAGGGACCAAATATCATGCGAACCATTCCTACATATGCGATATGACAGAACTGACTGTGCTCTTATGTGCTCTGCTCCAAATACCAAGGTCAGGATTTACACGCTTCTTGGATTTTCTTTGATTAGTGAAATCTCTTAGCGCTTTACGATTTAAAAACGACAATTTTGACGGAACAATTTTAACTACATCACCTGCATCATAACTGAATGATCGTTAGGGTTGACCGAATCTGTATACTTTTTTTGGGACATCCGGTAGGAGTGGGCAACTAATGGGTAAGAGATTCTGTTATTCTTGTCTTCCCTTCCCAATAAATTGGTGCATCATCACCCATGCAGGGACCTTGATAATTACGAATTTCTTGAGAATTTCTTGAGGTCTGAATTGAGCTCCCAAAGATAACTTGAGTTTAACCAGGTTACGAGCTAGACAAAACTAAACTGGGCGAGGGCAGAATTTCATTAGCTGATACAAGACTTATCCAGTGTGGAGAGGTGGCAAAGCTTTCTTAAAACCAATACATATGGGTCTACATTTTTTGGCATTATGTATACCGCCATTGTTCCCCGCAAAATTTTGAATCTAGCCAATCAAGAACGGTCTCTCCAATCATGTGATCCCTTGAGTTATCATCATGAATAGAATACGTGGTAGAGAAAATGCCGAAGGATTTGGAAATTTGGGGAACACTTCCGAAAAGGCAGACGAGCCAACTTTTGTCTTTTGCCACAACATTCGTGGCCACATATTTTGAATCGTGTGTATGTGTTTGTATGCTATGCTGTTTCCAAAATGGCGGCAATATGTTGAGAATGAACATGTTCCTTCTTTGCAACATTGTTGGCGATGTTGAACGGAGGCTAGTCAATCAATAGAGGTCTTTTAAATCATGGGATTCCTTGAGATATCATGATGAATACATTTAGTAAAATGTTGAATGAGTTTATGCTTGCGTGTTTTAAACGTAGTTTTAAATGTTCAATAAATGTAGGGGACATTTGTTGCCCACAAAATTAAATTTATTCACAAATGTTGGCCACCCGGGGGGGGGGGGGGGGTACTTGCCTTTCATTAGTAGGGGGGTTTCCCCCCCCAAAGACAAACAATTTTACCCGCCCCCAAAATTTTTNTGGGGGGGGGGGGGGGGGGGGTACTTGACTTTCATTAGTATGAAGGTGTGCACTCCAAGAAATCATCTTTTGACCCGGCTCTACAATTTCCCCCTCCAAATGCAAACCCAGCTTTAGAAAAAATCGGCGAAGTATACTCCAAAACGTAAACAACACACTGTGCATCATTGAAATAACGGTCTGCTCGAACACAATACAACTTTTGACAACCGGCTTTAAAAAATTGCCTTCTTTCGATACCCGGCGCTAGAAAAATGAGACGAAAACGATACCCAAAAAGGAGTGCACATCCCGTCAGCATAGGGCTCAAATCTTTCAGATCTTTAAAAAGGTGGGTGTAAAATTGTAAAATTCTATTACATTTTTCTCCGAATTAAATGGCTTGAAAGGAATTTAGGGTACTTTGCTGTAAATCTGCCGTGGAAATCGTTTGATATCTTGCTTATTTTCAAAATGGCGGCATTTATAAGTTTTTTGAAAGAATTCATGGAAAATTTTGAAAAAATTGAAATCGTCGTAAATCCTAAATCAATAGAGGAAAAATGATACAATCTTCAAGAAAACCATAGTTTATGAAGGTCTACAATATGGTCGCAAGCAGAAATCTGTCGCTCTTCTGGTTTAGGATTTAGAAATTTGATGACGTCACAGAATCAAAAATAATAAATGCCGGCATTTTGAAAATAATCAACATATCTAAAAATTTCCACGGCAAATTTACTGCAAAGTACCCTTAGTTCCTTTCAAGCAATTTAATTCAAAGAAAAAAGCAAAATAATTTTACACCCACCTTTTTAAAGATTTGAGCCCTATGCTCATCCCGTCAGCAAAATATCCCCTCCCCCGGGGGTTGGCCACTATAGTTGACTGGCGTGTAAAAAGGCCTTTAGATCAGTTCCTACAATTTTCAAAAAGTTGCAATTTTTTGCTCACCCAGTAGCAAATAGCGTCCGTGTGTAGACTGACTACATGAGTCTCAGTTTTCCGCATTGAAATGGATGATGATTATGGCTTCAAACTGAAACTCGTGACAATGCAGCTTCAAAACAGAGACCACTTAGGCCTAATGCGCCGCATTTAGGGCGCATACAATCAAATCTCGATTTTCTTAATAAGGTTAGACCACGTGTCTATTCTTAGCGTTTGATTGGCTGATTAGATCAAAGTTCGACTTTTCGAAGCTAAGCGACGTTCGAAGTGACGTTCGAAGCGAGCGGCGTTCGACTTTTAAAGGATAGAAGACATTCGATTTTTTCTTCAGATTTTAGTCTCTTTGGTTGTGAGTCCTTGTATGAGCGAAAATAAAAACATCAGATTAAAAACATTGAACGAATACAAGGAATCACGTCGTCAGTCTAGTCCGTGTGAAGGTGACAACAGACAATCAATGATTTAAACAAAATTAAGATCGACAAATCAGTTATTTTCTATGCACGATGACCCGTTTGACTCCTTCAAATGTATATGGTGCATGACAATTTTTAATTAGATCTAAGGTATTAAGGTATTCTGTAGGCATTTAAGGTGTTCAGTATTTTCTTAAAATTGATTATTAAATAAGTTTTAAAACAAGATTGTTCAGTCAATGCGCATGCGTCTTTTCTCTCAGAGTGACTTGAGTAGTTTCTTTGCCTCTTCGATATTCTAGAACAAGAAAACATTAAAATTACCTCCGCCAAGAAATTGTGAAAAACCCAAAATTAGTAAACCACTCCCGGGTCTTGATCTCAGCTTAATAAAAGAAAGAAAAAATCTTGAACTCAGTCCCAGCTATCGTTGATTCCTGACACGCATGGTTATTTTCGAAATACATATTTATCTTCTATTTTTATATCAGCAACCGATTTATCTTTAACTATTATACAAACGAAGTGGACATTCCCTTGCTTCATTTCACGCATTGGGAATAGACCATTCAGTGGTCGAATGCAAAGGCGCTGTTCGCGTTGCATCTCGGGATCGCATGGATGTTTCGGATTCGATTTCGCATATTTCACGTCCTTTCTTTCGAAGAATGTCCACAGTATATTTCGAAAGAAGAAGGACACATATAAATATCTGCCTCGGGCGTTTCATTTGTCAAGTTCAGAAGCTGAAATGCAGGCATTACAATTCTCGTATCTGAATTAAACACTTAATGCCTAGCTTCTGGGTTAGATAAATAAAACCCGCGAGGCAAATCTTAAGATCTATCCTTCGTCTTTCGATACGAATTCATGTCTTCTCTTAAAGTAAATCAACGGAGTTAAAAGGCAACTTAGCTAGGGGGACTGGGTCCATCTAAATAGAACCTATTGTATTTGATGTTTTCGATGAATGAAAACAATAGGAACATAAGTGGCGCGTGCCATTCTTTTGTGCTATGTTTAGACTAGATCGCTATATCTCCGTTCATTTATACACCATTTTTGCGCGCACAACGAGACAGTCAGCCATATTGGTTTCAAGGAATCTATTGTGGATTCATTTATTTTGATTTAATGCTTGAGAGAATTGCCTCTGTCTGCGATCGCTAATCGCTTTGAAATGGCGCATCAATCAAAGGTACTTTTACTATTGTAACAAAATCTGCCTTTGCTTGACAGAAATTGGTGCCAGACATTTTCAGGTCACGCTGTATAAAATACCTACCTTTTTATCATCTTCAGTTGTTCCTGGTTGTTGTTCCACTAATTTATTTAACCAATTCCTGGCTGATTCTTTCTCTCCCGTTTTCATGTATGTTTTAGCCAGCATTAGGTGGTTGGCAGTATAGAAATTCGGGTCAACTGAAAGCAGAGGAGACGATCATCAAAGATTTTTCTTACAGACCTTGAGCAATTTCAAACAAAATAGTGGCCTTTGCAGTTNACTCCAAATCGATATTTGAAGAAGGCGCCGTATTCAAATCATTCAAATTGGTTTCAAAGGGGATCTTCCAAGAAGAGGGTATGAAATTTATTTATTGACTGATTATTTTTGATACAATGAACAAGATTTCTAAGATTAGAAATTTCAAAATTAGTGAATATGGAATGGGTAAGTATTGATTGCTATTTTTTCATCTGCAGCTGTAACACAGGCATTGATGGATCCTGCTAAATATCCTGGCAGTTCTGGTACTCGTAATCTGCACGACAATATTTCAGATCTCAGAGCGCAAGTTGCTGCCAACCACAAGGTAAAAATATCTTATCTTACACTTGCAAGCCTTAAACTCTTTTTGAATGCTCAAAGCTTCCGTTTCTTTCGTCGAATTCATTAAAAATATATTTCTCTTTGGTAGCGAGTTATGTCCACATGAAATTGACGATACTATTCATTTAAACCAGACATTGTAATGTTTAATTTGTTGCCACTGCGTTACCAAAGGTGTAAAGGACCTTGTAGCTACTGCAACCACCAATAATAAAATATTTTCTTGCATATTAAAGAGAGTTGCTTTATGTCCATAAATACTTCTTTTTGCAGGGTATCCAGTTAATTCAAGATTTAATTGATGAATATGGCTTGAAAGTCGTTCAGGATTACATGGGTTACATCCAGGTACTTTTCTTTTCAAATTGTTTTCACTAAAGCAGCATAGATCGCGCAGAAAATTTTGAGACAGCACGTATATATAAGACTGTGACGTATATCATAAAGGTATCATGCCTGATACGATACGATACGATACGATACGATACGATACGATACGATACGATACGATACGATACGATACGATGCGATACGATACGATACGATACGATACGATACGATACGATACGATACGATACGATACGATACGATATGATTTTGTATACATAATGTGTCAAAAGTTTATTGGTGTAAATTGTGTTCAGTTCATTAAACCTTTGTTGGTAAAGTTCCATTGCTGTTTGAAGCGTAAATTTCTGCCTGTTAGGAGTTGACTAACGTAAATGCAGTTATAGCTGAAAACACTACAATGTTTCTTGCTATTCATCCTATTATTGCTATGAAAATTTTTCTCGTCTTCTTTCTGCAAGGAAAATGCGGAATTGGCTGTTCAGCAAATGCTCAAAGAAATTGCGTCAAAGACCAAGGTAATTCTATTTTATATATAAATTTCATATCCAGTAATCGTACATTGATTTGAACAATAATGGAATCATAGTACTTTGATCTACCCTGTAATTAACATTTTTAAGCACTTCCTATAAAAGAACGTTGATCTACAAACATAGAACAAAACTGACATTTTTATTCTGCAGGCACGAACTGGTAAAACAATATTATCTGCTGTTGATTACATGGATGATGGATCACCAATCAAACTGAAAATTTCAATCAATGAAACTAAGGTATAGTGATGGACTATATAATATAAAGGGACTGTGTCATATTTTAAGAAAATCCATGCCAGTTGAGGTCTTTTTCTAGCTTTGTTACGAAGCAGTTATGGAGGATAAAAATTGTATTATGATTGAATCGCAATCCCAAATTTTGCTTGTGGTTTCAAAAGTGCTATTGCTATTTCAGTTATGAGACAGATATATCTTTATCGTGCCTCTTCTCTTCCATTAGCCTGGGAATGATTGCAGCCTGATTCTCGTTTATTTTAAAGGGTCGTTTACTGGCTTGTTGATGTATTCTGCAATGACAACCTTTATCTTCTAACAGAATTTTCACGTTTCCGCAGGGTACAGCGATTGTTGATTTCACTGGAACGGGCCATGAAGTATATGGAAACATTAATGCCCCAAAAGCGGTTACTTTGTCAGCATTGATCTATTGTCTAAGATGTATGGTCGGACATGATGTCCCATTAAATCAGGTTGGTGCTTTTAACGGTATTTCTGCTATCTGTATCTGTATACTACTTAGCTAGTTTACTCACTGATGAGCATATGCGCTAAGGGTTATTGGTTGTGGATTTTTTTATTTCCACTGAACGAAACTATTCACGCGAAGCGAGCTTTCTCAACCTTGAGCATGGGCATGATTTGCAAAAATTTTCTAAAAATAAAGTTCGAAGACTTGCAAGAAGTTGAAATTTCCATGAAGTTAGATTTACAGCTTTAGGATAAAGCTAGGATATGCTAGAGGAGATGCAAAAAACATGAACTTACTTAGAGAACAGTCGCTTCACATGAACAATTCCGCCCAGTGGAAATCAGGCTTTAGACTACTTTCGATAAATTTGCCAATGCAGCTTTAAAGTCCTCATTTCTCTCGGTTAGAACCACTGAGTCAGGCAAAGAGTTCCAATCGTTCATTGTTCTTGGTACAAACGAGTTCTTGTAGATGTCTGTATTGCAGCGCATTATTTTGACACATTTCGAGTTAGAAGTGCGTTGTTTCCGCTGGTTGAATTGCAATATAGAGTCCCTGGGTACAGCAACCAAGTCATATACGATCTTATGAAAGAAAACAAGCCGTTTTTCTCTGCGACGCTCATGCAGTGGCTGCTATTTGAGGTCTTTCATCATTTTAGTGACGCTGCTATGTCTGCCATAATCGTTGGTAACAAATCGAGCTATGCATTAGGAACCTAGCAAGATACCGTTCTTGCAAGTTTGGATCTGTGAGAATGTCTAGAATTCCTCTGCTCTTATCTCTTCCAGTGTTTCGAATATTCATCATGCCTAATACATGTTTAGTAATTTGCAAAGTTGTCTGATTTATCAAAAGATTTTTTGTTGAATTTTTGTATCAATCCAGCTAGCAAGTCATACACTTATTTCAAGGTTATTTAGTGATATTTACATTAGATATGTACTGAAAAACATATTTCCTCGTCAAAATTTTGCTGACATAGTCGTTCTTTTACTTTAGGGTTGCTTAGCTCCAGTCCATGCCATAATACCAGAAGGAAGTTTGATAAATCCATCAGAAACAGCGGCTGTAGTTGGTGGAAATGTTCTCACAAGTCAACGTATTGTTGATGTTATTTTCAAAGCATTTGGAACTTGTGCTGCTTCGCAAGTAAGAAATTTCTTTGAGACCGAAGTTTTCATTGGTTCATTTCCCCCAGTAGACAGATAGACGTACTACCTGAGCCGAATGTTTCCGTCATTGTGCCGTGCGGCTGATCTCTCCAGCAATGTGTAGTTGTGCGTAGCGACTAACAGTTTAATGAGCAGAAAATACAACTCAAGTAGTAATGCTTGCTCCCAACACATACCCTAAATGCGACAAAATATGTCCATGTGCTTTACGACTAAAATCATTGNGATCGATCTAGCGCAGTGGTAGCTGATGAGGAGCTTTTTAGCCACGAGGAAATAGAAACGATAGTCTTGTCCGAATCGAATGGGAAGACGGGGGAAGACGTGTCGAATTGATGGTGTTTCCTACGAAGACGTTCATTGGGACAGTAGTTATTAGTAGTAAACGGACTTTATCAGATTCGTTCCTGGGAGTATGACAACATACCAGTTTTTAAGCAGTTTTTTGCTTAGCATCTTGGTCAAGTAGTAAATATTATTATCACAAATCTGCCCTTAGATGAAAGGCTTTTAGGGACTTTTTGATGCCAGTTTGTCAGCTGAATTTGTTTATTTGCTTCAAAGGGACCCACATGGCATGGCCGTGGAGGTGTACATACCCATATGACTAATACAAGAATCACAGATCCTGAGATCTTAGAACGGAGGTAAGGTCAGATTCTAATCTTTCAAAATGTACGGTAAGTCGATAGTGCTATTTTTCATTTCATTTCATTTTATCAATATTTATACAGGAGACCAACCTCGTTCCCATGACCCAAAAAGAGGCTGTTGAAATCAAGCGACACGAGACTCCTTTCAGCTTGGAAATTAACAACTTAGCAACCTATTTACAATATTTGTTTAAGTAAAGAAAAAAAGTACCATGAATTGCTGCTCTACCAAGGGGTCTTGTTTGGGTCCTGCACATTCAAAGGTTCAAAAGATACACAGGGAAGTCAGACCGCCAGGTGGGTTGAGACAGAAGTAGTTAAGAGGGGCGGTGAACCTTGAAGAATTCTTGCAGAGGCAGAACAGGCCAGGCTTGAGATCTGAACAATTATGTTAAACCTGTATTCCTAAGGCTTGTAGTACCATGACTATGGTAGTACGTTGGGTTAGACCACAGTATGGTTAGGCATACTTGTAGCTTCTAGGAGTTATTTGAAAAGTGAAACACCAAATACTTTGGCGCTTTTGGGAATACTGAATATAAATACTGAATCGTTCACTCTCGAATCTGAGTTGTTCGCCTTTTCCTATTTTTGCTATAGGTATCCAGTTGTTCTAAAGCAATTCTGCTTGAACAGAGGGACTGGAGGTAAAGGAATGTACAATGGAGGAGATGGTATCGTAAGAGAAATGCTGTTCAGGAAACCACTTACGCTTTCAGTGTTGACAGAAAGAAGAGCGTTTAGGCCATATGGACTTGAAGGTATTCATAGACATAGAAAACTGAGCTATTTTCTTCAAATTAGCTGCATCTTTATTGACAGAGACTCTAGGTCTTTGGCTGTATATATTTTGCTCGCTTTATCATTTGGCTTTCTCCTCTCTATAATATTTTCCTCTCTAAGTTTTTTGTCCTTCATTCCGCAAACTTTGTCTATTTACATTTTCTCCAAAAAACTGAACCTTTGACATTCTTAGCTTCAAATTTTCTTTTCCTTTCAAAATATTGCTTTTTAACTTTTTTGCAGCCATCTGAGAACAGCTGATTTTTTCTTTTGTTGACCCATCTTCATTTGAATTATATTTATCATTACAGGGGGTCTGCCTGGTAAACCTGGCCGCAATTTTCTACTCAGGTCAGATGGACGGACCATTAACTTGCAAGGGAAGACATCGATTGAAATGGCTTCTGGGGTACGTTTCTCAGCTGTGTTATTGAATCCTATTGCTATTAGTTTTATTACACAAATTTTCGGTGTACAACTGCAACATCTGCCGCCTGCTTAGGCGTATTAATGGAGCTTTTAAAGTAGGTTGCTGCGAGTGAGCATAGGGCTCAAATATTTAAAAAGGTGGATGTAAAATTGTATATTATATTTTCATTTGAATTAAATGAGTTGAAAGAAATTTAGGGTAATTTGCTGTAAATCTGTCGTGGAAATTTTTTGGTGTCTTAATTATTTTCAAAATGGCAGCATTTATCATATTTGAGGCTGTGACGTCATCAAATTTCTAAATCCTAAACCAGAAGAGTGACATATTTCTGCTCGCCACCATATTGTAGACCTTCATAAACTATGGGTTTCTTGAAGATTGTATCATTTTTCCTCTGTTGATTTAAGATTTATGATGATTTTAATTTTTTCAAAATTTCCATGGATGTAATTCGAATTATCCACGTAACGATTAACTTCCAGAAAGAGACTGGATAAAGCACCACTTGTAAGGAATGAAGATTGTTTTGCTCTACAGTCTTTATCCTGCATACTTTAGAATGCCTATATTCCCCAAAAAGCCATAGTTTCGCAAAGATAATCATTGCTGTTCTCTCCGGCAAGGACAAGCATTACTGAAATCAGTGTTTCTTTGATTTTCAGCCAGTTTATCACGTAGGGCTATTCATTAAAAACTTTCTTGCAAATTCTTTATATCTTTGAGTTTCAAAAAGGTTATATAAAATTGTTTTCGTTGTGTTTCATGATAATTTGTCAGAAGGTTTCATCCGACATCTGCTTGTTATTTCTTAAAGAAATTGACTCAATGATTTAACTTGTATATACATATCTTTTTTTAGGACTGCTTCAGACTAGAGAGCCCTGGCGGAGGAGGATATGGCAAACCAGATCTCAGTGACTTAGATGATGAGGACATTGAGCTTATGAATGGTTCGAGCCTCGGAATGAGACAGAATGAAGAAGACGAGGGTAGACCATCAAAAAGACAAAAGGTAGAGCAAGGACAAAGTCGCACATTCGTAGAAAGAGGTAGCGTACATGAATATAGACGGCTTCAGGAATCCGTTTGACAATCATATAAACTTTAATGATGGAATTTGGAAAGAAATATTTCTTCCTGACATTGTTTTGAAAGGATTTAGGTGTTTTAAAGGTAGTAAGGCGTGAAATTTTATAAAAGATGAAGGGGAGTTTACAATATCAGAGTGAACAATCTTTTTGTATCCAATCAAATTTAAATGAAGTTGTAATATCACAATGGAACCCGTTCTAAATCATGGCTGCCATACCTTTCTTTTAGCTGCTACTGAACACTATTTCAACCTTCTGGAAAACAGGATATAGCGTTAGGCTAGGTCACAAGAGATTTTGAGGTAATTCGTTTCATCCTTAATGGATCTGGGCTTTTAGATAGTCTAGAGTATGATCTGTAGCCAAGATCAGTCGAGGAACTTTCCACATAGTCGCATTTTCAAATTATTTTCACCTCCTAAAAGTGATACAATTTTGTCCAAATCAACATTACACTTCAAATTCAGACACACAGTAATGAAGAGCTATGTGACTTAGAAATGAAAAAAACTATGTTACTTATAGTACCAAAATTTGATAACAATGGTTAGGCATAGTTGTTGCTTCTTGGGGTTATTTGAAAGTGAAGGTGAAGTTGCGTTTTTTGAGCCAAGCGCTGGGATAGCAGAAGTAGAGAAGACCTAAACGAGTCCGCGACCCCTTGTCATGACGCTCAAATGGTGGGCTCTACCTGGGATCGAACCCTGTCCGCCTGACTATTCTGGCTGCAAAGTCAGAGGATTCCACCACTGCGCCACAACACCTTCAAAGTGGAACACCAAGTTATTTGAAAAGTGAAACACCAAGGACTTTGGCGCTTTTGGGAATACTGAATATAAGTATTGAATCGTTCACTCTCGAATCTGAGTTGTTCGCTTTTTCCTATTTTTGCTATAGGTATCCAGTTGTTCTAAAGCAATTCTGCTTGAACGGAGGGACTGGAGGCAAAGGAATGTACAATGGAGGAGATGGTATCGTAAGGGAAATGCTGTTCAGGAAGCCACTTACTCTTTCCGTGTTGACAGAGAGAAGAGCTTTTAGGCCATATGGACTTGAAGGTATTTAGAAACATAGAAAACTGAGCTGTTTTTCTTGGAATTAGCTGCACTTTTATTGACAGAGACTCTAGGTCTTTGGCTTTACACATTTTACTCTCTTTATCGTTTGGCTTTTTCCTCTCTGATTTCTTTTCCTTTGTAATTTGTTGTCCTTCATTCCGCAAACTTTGTCTATTTGCATGTTCTCCAAAAAACTGAAACTTTGACATTCTTAGCTTCAAATTTTCTTTTCCTTTCAAAACATTACTTTTTAACTTTTACAGCCATCTGAGAACAGATGATTTTTTCTTTTGGTGACCCATCTTCATTTTAAATTATGTTTATCATTACAGGGGGCTTGCCTGGTAAACCTGGCCGCAATTTTCTGCTCAAGTCAGATGGACGGACCATTAACTTGCAAGGGAAGACATCGATTGAAATAGCTTCTGGGGTACGTTTCTCTGCTGTGTTATTGAATCCTATTGCTATTAGTTTATTACATAAATGTTCGGACTTGCAACAACTGCAGCCTGCTTAAGCGTATTAATGGAGTTTTTAAAGTAGTTTGCTGCGAGCGAGGATGTTTTTCGAATGTAAGAATGTAATTCGAATTATCCACGTCACGATCGACTTCCAGAAAAGAGACTGGATAAAGCACCACGTGTTAGGAGTGAAGATTGTTTGGCTCTACAGTCTTTATCCTGCATACTTTAGAATGCCTATATTCCCCAAAAAGCCATAGTTTCGCAAAGATAATCATTGCTGTTCTCTCCAGCAAGGACAAGCCTTAGTGAAATCAGTGTTATGTTTCTTTGATTTTCAGCCAGTTTATCACTTAGCGCTATTCATTAAAAACTTTTTTGCAAATTCTTTATATCTATGAGTTTCAATCAAGAAAATTGTTTTCGTTGTGTTTCATGATAATTTGTTAGAAGGTTTCATCCGACATCTGTTTGTTATTTCTTAAAGCAATTGACCCAATGATTAAACTTGTACCGGGTGAGTCAGAAAAAACGCGGGGTGTTCGCCAATTTTTATTGATGCAGTTTAATTTGCAACATTATTTCTTTAACAGTTATTGCATAGAAGAATAGCAAACTTAGATATGAAAATTTGTTTGATCGAAATCGGTCTTTCCGTTCCAGAATTACGAGCGATTTTAGTAAAATAGTGTTTCGCAAGATTGCTAAAATAGGCTTCCAATTCATATTCATGCATGCATGACCTTCTAAACCATGACAAACATATCGTTTCTGTTCCAAAAAATTGAAACAACGCATCCATTGTGTTAGAGCACACAAGGAAAAACTAATGTTACTTATGTTGTATCCCTTGGGGACTAGTCGTTTAAATTGTCATTGTTAGTAAGCTCAAAGTTCTTTTACTAGCGATACTTTTCACCGAATTGGCTATATCACAAAATCGCAAATAAATAAAGAAAGAAAAGACCGATTTTGACAAACTAAGTTTCTATAACTAATTCAACCTTTCTTCTGCAATATAAAACTTCAACACTCCCGATTTGACTTGTTTTTCACCAAAATATGGCTTGTTAAACGCCCCACTTTTTTTCTGACTCACCCGGTATATACATATCTTTTTTAGGACTGCTTCAGACTAGAGAGCCCTGGCGGAGGAGGATACGGTAAACCAGATCTCGGTGACTTGGATGATGAGGACATTGAGCTTATGAATGGTGCCAGTCTCGGAATGAGACAGAATGAAGAAGATGAGGGTAGACCATCAAAAAGACAAAAGGTAGAGCAAGGACAAAGTCGCACATTCGTAGAAAGAGGTAGCGTACATGAATATAGACGTCTTCAGGAATCCGTTTGACAATCATATAAACTTTAATGATGAATTTGGATAGAAATATTTCTCCCTGACATTGTTTTGAAGGTATTTAGGTGTTTTAAAGGTAGTAGGGCGTGACATTTTATAAAAGACGAAGGGGAGTTTACAATATCAGAGTGAACAATCTTTTTGTATTCAATCAAATTTGAATAGAGTTGTAATATCACAATGGAACCCGTTCTAAATCATGGCTGCCATACCTTTCTTTTAGCTGCCACTGAACACTATTTCAACCTTCTGGAAAACAGGATATAGCGTTAGGCTAGGTCACAAGAGATTTTGAGGTAATTCGTTTCATCCTTAATGGATCTGGGCTTTTAGATAGTCTAGAGTATGATCTGTAGCCAAGATCAGTCGAGGAACTTTCCACATAGTCGCATTTTCAAATTATTTTCACCTCCTAAAAGTGATACAATTTTGTCCAAATCAACATTACACTTCAAATTCAGACACACAGTAATGAAGAGCTATGTGACTTAGAAATGAAAATACTATGTTACTTATAGTACCAAAATTTGACAATATGCTTAATAATTGAGATACGATGTCTCNGATATAGCGTTAGGCTAGGTCACAAGAGATTTTGAGGTAATTCGTTTCATCCTTAATGGATCTGGGCTTTTAGATAGTCTAGAGTATGATCTGTAGCCAAGATCAGTCGAGGAACTTTCCACATAGTCGCATTTTCAAATTATTTTCACCTCCTAAAAGTGATACAATTTTGTCCAAATCAACATTACACTTCAAATTCAGACACACAGTAATGAAGAGCTATGTGACTTAGAAATGAAAAAACTATGTTACTTATAGTACCAAAATTTGATAACATGCTTAATAATTGAGATACGATGTCTCTTTCTGCAAAAATATGCGCGGCAACAAGACAAACTGAAAGGCGTCATAATCCTACGCCAATAACAGGCTTCTGTCTTGATTTTCGCATTAAAAACAAAACCATTGATTCAGACGAATAAGGTGGAAAGAGTCGACTGCTAAGAAGTTGAAATCAATACGTATTATCGATCTCACATTTTGAATACTACAACCTGTGGCGGAATTCATGGTTCATGAGATATGAATATTTTAACTTAGATTTAAGATGGACTGAATGCACTTACGAAGTCTTGGCGAACTGTACTCTTGAATCGCTAATTTGACAGGCATTCACAGGTAATTTGATTCCAAGAGCGGAAATGCTAGCTGCAGTTAACGATTACTGGTGGAATAACGTTCTTGAAACGCACAAGGTCATCAAAAAAAGTTTGACTGGATTGGCGACTTATGGGAGTATTCACAAACAATTTTATTTTCATAGTGAATATTTTATGCGATAGCAATTGGTAATAAATTGATCAGGTGTGGCACGGTCATCTTTCGCAAGTTGCATTCAAGAAGCAAAGTTGGCAAGACCACAGTGTCGTCGAAGTTTCGATACTGGAAAGATTCATTGTCAAGAAGACACATGTTACGCTCGCCGTTGGCTGATAAAACGTTGGAAATTTAAACGCTGGAAGCTATGAAGATGGAGGGAGTTTAAATGATTCAGATTCTATGTACTATCGCGCACAAAGAGTTTATTTACTTTTTTGGTTGTTTATAGAGTTCGCATGATTGCAATAATATTTCCTGGAGCGTTTGATCAAATCTAGTTGTTGTTTATGTTCGTGAATCCTTGAAATGTAAAACATGTTACCAACAGAGGAAAGCTGTAATTATTATCGCGCAACTGCAGAAATGAGTTCACCGCGGTCAGTCGGGCTTTCACTGCGGCCTTCACCAAGACCTTCGCCGCGGCCTTTACCACGGCCTGCTGCTCCACCCTTAACAGACAATTTTATGTTTGTGCAAGTAAGACCGGTGATGCCTGCTTGGGGTGCGACGGAGATACCACCGGATGAACCGCCACCGCCATATGAATCGCCAGAGCCGGGCGTCAATCTCGGTTTGTCATTTCAACTTAGCCACAGAAGTGACCATCACAGAACACTTCCTCATTATAGCCAAGTCGAACCCTTCAATCCGTCACCAAGAGATGCAAGACCAGCGAGACTGCATGGACAAGAACGAACGGAGACTTTGAGTGGAGAGAATTTAAGACCAAAGCCAGCGACACTTGATAAACATTATCTTTGGTCAAAATTTGCTGTTATGAAAGTTCTCGAATTTGTAAGTAGATATTTGTTTATCTGATTTCCTTTTAAGAGTCTTAATGGGGTTGGTGTGGAAAACATTATATCGAAAGAAGAAGGTTAGATCTAAGCATCTTCCTCTTACATTAATTTATCTAATTCATTAGCTGCGCATTTAGCCACATTTTTAGCTACTGAATTTGACACATAAAATACCTGAGAAAAATATTTAGATTTTTCCTTCTACTGTCCATGTGTACCCTTGTCTCTTCTTAGAAGCCGTTTTTCGCATGCACAACGCGTGAGTTAGCCATACAGGTTTTGGGAATTCTTTTACGACTTGCTTTGTCTACATTTGCTGCTTTACAAATCGGCCGTAGAAATCTCTTTGCTTGCAATCGCTGAGTCTTCACTAGAGGGCTCAGCAAATCAAAACTAATCATGTTCAACGAAATATGTGGTGAAGATACTGGAATGGGTTGGCAGGCGTAAAACAGTAGATGTAATCACTTACAGATATCTCCTATAGACAAAGGGGTACTATGGTAGTATAATTCCAAAGCCTGCTTCGTGAAATAGAAACTGTTACTGACACAGTTAAACCAGCTTTATCTAACCCAGGTTAAATTTCAACCAATCAGAGACGTTCCATTTGTTGGATTGACCAATTAGAAGGCCCAATTCGATAACCTGGTTTAGTTTAAGCTGGTTTAACTTGAAAGTGTGAATGGGGTATAATCCCCTCCTTTTAAATTTTAGGTCACGTGTGCCTTCGCATTCTCTGCATGTCTCGTATTTCGCAAGAATTATGGCCTCGGTATGATATCTGGTGACAGATCAGGCCTCTTTATCATGCTGCTGATCATCAGCTGGTTTTTGGTCGCTGTCCTCTTTTGGATGAGCTTGATTGGGTATATGGGTGGGACAACGAATCCGTCCCATTTCGTCAAGGTAATTTATTTTCCAGCATTTAGTATATTGAGGCCGGCGCAAAAGAAACATTCAGAAACAATCGAAACCAATGATTGTTTCCGTAACAATGTTTTCTCGGTTGCGCCGGTCTTTAGATAAGTTCCATCAAAGATAGAGAAAACAGGGTCGAATCCTCCTCGAGTTTTTTTGTCAAAAATGTGAAACGCCTTAACAGAAATTGGAGGAAAAGGGTTACTAATCACTGAAAACATTCGTTTGTCACACAAATGTAAAATTTTCTACGGTTTAGGGTCTAAAAATTAACCTACATGTGGCTACGGAGTGTTTCCCCTATGGAAAGTCTTTCAATAGAATTTCAACCAGCCTCTTAGTCTGACAACAACCGTGCAGCCGTAATGTTTTCATGACTCGCCTAACCTGCACCTCCCACTCTTCCACTTAAAGGCTCTTGCGCAACTGGCATGCATTGCGATTGTTTGTTTTGTTCCAACGAGTATAACAAAGTGTGATAACTGGACTCTAACAAGGATATCGATTTTAGTGATTCTGTACGAGGCGGTTTTCCCCGTTCACGATGTGCTGCAGACTTGAGTAACATCGCAAAATTATTTTCATGCAGCATAAAATTAGGCCACCGTTACAAATAGGGCTGCAATGCATGCTGGTTTCCCAAGAGCTGTTAACAGACATTACAGCTTTATTCTTTATTCAGTTGTTCTAATAACTTGTCTTCTCTTCTTAGGCAATGATCATTCATGTTAGCCTTGGCTTCCTAATCGTCATCAGTTCTGCTTTGCTGGCAGATTCTCATTTTGAGGGACTTTGTAAAGAAGAAGAAACGATTGCTTGCATGACTTTCAAAATTTCCGTCGTATGTATCCTTTTGTTTTTAGATTTTCTTTTTTGATTCGTAGGAAAATTTCACGTTTGCTTCTAGAATATCAAAAAATATGTTAGGCCATATGTTTCTTTCTGAAATTGTTCATATTCTTCATATCGGAACTTTGTAGTCAGTGGCTTTATTCGTTCAATCGATATCGATGGTTTCAGTCCTATTTGTTTAATAGGAAACAGTTTTGTAGGGTTAACGGTATAGACGCTAAAACGGAGAAAATAGAGGTTGGTGCTCCACAAGGCTCATGTCTCGGGCCTCTTCTTTTCTTGGTCTATATCAATGATCTTCCCTGCGCAGTTAGAAATTCAGCTACTTCCATGTATGCTGATGATACGACTCTGTTCTTACGTGCTAAGAATATTAAGGACCTGAATGAGGCTATCAATAGCGACCTTAGGGATTTGGATTCGTGGCTAAGTCGTAACAAATTATCTCTTAATGTAGCAAAGACGCAGGGAATGCTAATTTGCACTAAAAATAAACATCAGTCACTTGAAGGTGAAAGTCTATGTTTGAAAATAAGAGATAATGATTTGGCTTTAGCTGTGAAGACAAAATATCTTGGTGTTCAGGTGGACAATAGTCTTGATTGGAAGGAGCACATTAAAAGCGTCTCTGCCAAGGTATCTAGAGCAATTGGTCTCTTAAAGTACGCAAAAAAATTTCTTACTCAAAATTCCTTGAAAACACTCTACACTATCATCGTCGAACCCTACTTCCGCTACTGTTGCGCTGTATGGGGCTGCTGTGGCACTACTGAAATATCGAAACTTCAGAAGCTTCAAAATAGAGCAGCTAGGATCATCACTAATAGCAGTTTTGACGCCTCTAGCAAACCACTGATTCAGAATCTAGGCTGGAGAACAGTTAGTGACATGATTAAACACGAAAGCAGGACGATGGTCTATAAGTCTATCAACAATCTAGCACCCCAATATATGAGTGAAATGTTCACAAGAAATTCATTAGGTGCAGCACGACAGCTACGCAATACAAACACTGACTTAAAGCTGCCAAGGAAAAGCACATGCAATGGGCAGAAGTCATTTTCGTTTAGAGGTGCTAAACTTTGGAATAGCCTAAATACTGAAGCTAAGCAGGCAACCTCTCTGAATCGCTTCAAATCTTTGATTTAAACATTTCCGTTTTGATTGTATATTAGTTTGATAGCCCAGTTTTCATTATATACTTTAGACTTGTAAAAAACGAAAAAATATTGTAAATAAAAGTAGACAGATTAATGTAAAGAATAGAAAAATATTGTAATAGGGTATTAAAAATTAATAAGGTACGGGAAGATTGGGTTGGGTAGGATAGGGTAGCGTATGATAGGGTAGGGTGGCGTTGGGGAAGGGTGGGGAAAGGTTGGGTATGGTAGGGTAGGGTAGAGTAGGTTATGGTATTATGTTCGTTTTCTTTATCTAGATTTGTTGTAACTATTTATTTTATTTTTTCTCTGGTATTTTAGACGCATGGCCCCTTGTAAACCAGCATTGCTGAATGGGCTACCATGCTTAAATAAATGATGATATGATATGATGATATAATCGCAGAAAATGCTTTACCGTGGAAGGCACTTTACAACCCACATGACGATTCCTTGGGTGATCTTTTACAATCCGAAAATAGATTTGGTCACCATGGTGACGGTTTCTAGTACTTATATAAATTATGTAAACGCTTGCTATGGTTTCTTAGAAGTAAGCGAAGTGATTTCTCAGAAATTTTACAGTTAATTCTGGTTAATCAGTTACATTGCAAAGCTTAGGTTTTCCTCTTCCATCGTTTTCATCGTTCATGCTTCCATCACGACGTTGTCTTTCCTCCTCACTGACGTTCTACAGGGTCAAAATCCGCATAACGTAGTGCAAGAGAATGTCCTGATATTTTGNTGGTGGGAAAGGTTGGGTATGGTAGGGTAGGATAGAGTAGGTTATGGTATTATGTTCGTTTTCTTTATATAGATTTGTTGTAACTATTTATTTTATTTATTTTGGTATTTTAGACGCATGGCCCCTTGTAAACCAGCATTGCTGAATGGGCTACCATGCTTAAATAAATGATGATATGATATGATGATATAATCGCAGAAAATGCTTTACCGTGGAAGGCACTTTACAACCCACATGACGATTCCTTGGGTGATCTTTTACAATCCGAAAATAGATTTGGTCACCATGGTGACGGTTTCTAGTACTTATATAAATTATGTAAACGCTTGCTATGGTTTCTTAGAAGTAAGCGAAGTGATTTCTCAGAAATTTTACAGTTAATTCTGGTTAATCAGTTACATTGCAAAGCTTAGGTTTTCCTCTTCCATCGTTTTCATCGTTCATGCTTCCATCACGACGTTGTCTTTCCTCCTCACTGACGTTCTACAGGGTCAAAATCCGCATAACGTAGTGCAAGAGAATGTCCTGATATTTTGTTTCATATCTTGTTGTATTGATGGCTCTTTGCAACTAAAAGAAAGGACTGAGTAAGGAAGCTTGAAGTGAGTAAATTGTGTATTGTGAAGGTGGCAGCAATAAAATAAACGCTGAATGTAATGATGAGTTTTCATTCATAATTTGTTCTTTTATTTTAGGGCTGCGGATTCGTTGCGACTATCCTGTTTTGGATTGATGCAGGAATGCATTATATGGCTTTCAAACAGCTACTTGGATTGTTTTGATGAATGGCGAAGTGAAGTAGATGATCTGTTACTTGAGAATTTACAGTGAATGAACCGGGTTAAAAGATGAGATCAGATCTAAATATAAGCCATTTTATTTTGTAATCTCGGCGCATGCATGAACAAAACCAAGCCAAAGAAACAATGTCGTGTGTAGTTGTTTTCTTTGTCCTATTTGTAGACCATTTAGCTCAGGTCGTGCACTTTGAAATTGATCTACAGAATGTTTTTGGCATGGCACGTTTTGGATAACAATTTTATCCGTGCCGTGCCAAAAATTTGCGGTGTACATTGGCTTTGAGTCGGTGAAACTCTTTCCTTGGTTTGCTGTCTGTTTAGCAATCCAAGTTGACCAGCTCTTTCAAATTTCGGAAGTCCAGTTATATTGAATTGGTCACCAAGAGAAATAATTTTCATTAAAGATCCTGTGCTCCTCATAATCCTTTGCTTGTGTGCGAACCATCAAAACGTCATATTCGTAAACAACGTATTTTGAACACTCAATAGTGGGAACATGAATAAGTTAGCCTGCGTGCAGACTTTGGTCACTGGGGAGGAGGGGAAAGAAAGGAACTACTAGTTCCTTTCTTTCCCCTCCTCCCCAGTGACCAAAGTCTGCACGCAGGCTAGAATAAGTTCAAGGAAGAAAGCTTTCCCAATCCTCCAATTATTTTCAGGAACGTCTGTTGTTTGAGTTCAAAAGCGATGGCATAACAAGATTGTTTGAGGATTGAAGAGACAATAGGCCAAAATCACTTTCATACAGTATGAAACTCATCGTCAGACCGCAAAGGATCTCGGGGATTACAGGGTATTTTAGTGAAATTCTTACCCAAAATTTGATCGGCTGGTGGAACAACACAACGATATCTGTTGAGATATGGGAAAAACTTGAAAAAAGTTTCTGAAAATGGTCTTTAAATGTTAAATCTGAAAATCTTCTTCATGGAAAATTTCTTGAGGTCGTTTCTCTGGAAATGATAAGTTATTAAAGAAACATCTGAACCTGAAACGAGGTTGCTGAAACTTTTATCAATGTATTTAGCACTTTGGTGCTTTTGTGACAACTAATTTCTAGCAAAATGTACATAACTAAGTGTAAATATACGATAAATGCATTTTACAGATAATCTTTGAAAAGNCAGGTCGTGCACTTTGAAATTGATCTACAGAATGTTTTTGGCATGGCACGTTTTGGATAACAATTTTATCCGTGCCGTGCCAAAAATTTGCGGTGTACATTGGCTTTGAGTCGGTGAAACTCTTTCCTTGGTTTGCTGTCTGTTTAGCAATCCAAGTTGACCAGCTCTTTCGAATTTCGGAAGTCCAATTATATTGAATTGGTCACCAAGAGAAATAATTTTCATTAAAGATCCTGTGCTCCTCATAATCCTTTGCTTGTGTGCGAACCATCAAAACGTCATATTCGTAAACAACGTATTTTGAACACTCAATAGTGGGAACATGAATAAGTTAGCCTGCGTGCAGACTTTGGTCACTGGGGAGGAGGGGAAAGAAAGGAACTACTAGTTCCTTTCTTTCCCCTCCTCCCCAGTGACCAAAGTCTGCACGCAGGCTAGAATAAGTTCAAGGAAGAAAGCTTTCCCAATCCTCCAATTATTTTCAGGAACGTCTGTTGTTTGAGTTCAAAAGCGATGGCATAACAAGATTGTTTGAGGATTGAAGAGACAATAGGCCAAAATCACTTTCATACAGTATGAAACTCATCGTCAGACCGCAAAGGATCTCGGGGATTACAGGGTATTTTAGTGAAATTCTTACCCAAAATTTGATCGGCTGGTGGAACAACACAACGATATCTGTTGAGATATGGGAAAAACTTGAAAAAAGTTTCTGAAAATGGTCTTTAAATGTTAAATCTGAAAATCTTCTTCATGGAAAATTTCTTGAGGTCGTTTCTCTGGAAATGATAAGTTATTAAAGAAACATCTGAACCTGAAACGAGGTTGCTGAAACTTTTATCAATGTATTTAGCACTTTGGTGCTTTTGTGACAACTAATTTCTAGCAAAATGTACATAACTAAGTGTAAATATACGATAAATGCATTTTACAGATAATCTTTGAAAAGTTTTATAATTACAGCAAGAGAATATTACAGGTGCTATCTTTTTGTTATGCCTACTTTGTCCTTATTGGGGTATTCGAAAACGTTAATTCGACGAAAATTGGAATTTTCAAAAAGAAAAAAACATTAATTCGACGAACATTGGAATTTTCCAAGAAACTGTTTGTTCTTTTCGCCACCCAACAAACTTTGTTTCCCAAACATTGCTACAGGCGAAAAACAGAACTATTTTGACTTTTCAAAAAAGTACCCAAAATATGTCTACAAGCTTTTTTTAATAGGGACACAGAAAAAAATTATTTAACAAGCAAATCAAATTCTCAAAACACTGTTGGTGTTAGAGAGCTTTATTCATTCCGTGTGAGTCTTGTTTTCTCAAATTTGTCAGTACAGAGTTGAGGCTAGTTTTTTGTCTCGCAAACATGAATTTTTCTTGTATCCTATATAAACCTTCTTCTTCGTACAACCATTCCTGGTGCTCTGAAATGCAAGTCATGCTTGCTAGAAAGCAGGCCCGTAGCGCCTATTTGGGCCGTATGACACTTCTCTTCAAAAAATATTTGTAAAACGAAGTCTCAGTTTAGTATAGACAAAGGTAGCGCTAACGTTGATTATAAGTTCTTTGAAAGACGAGACACCGTTGTATTCTCGTAGTACTGACAGATTCAGCGGCGGGGCCAGACCAAAAATAGTGGGGGGGGGCAAAAGTCTAAATTTTCAGACTGGGAGGGTAAAAAGGTATACCCAGACATTTTTATTGCATTTTTCAATTACAATTTTAGCCGAAATATTGGAAGTGGGGGGGCATTTGCCCCCTCATACCCTCCCCTGGCCACTCCACTGGACAGGTTACAATCATTTCTGTTTCAGCCTGTGCCAACGCCTATCTCACACCTTGTATCAAGAAATATGTGCAAGGATTTTCTGGTGGCTTTCAAAGGAACTTGGAGGTATGCTGACATCAAAACTCTTCTTAATTGATTACGACAGGATCGCATCTTTCTGCGGTATTCCCAAAAATGTAGTAGGAGCAGTCTTTGCTGAAAATTAAAAAGTTTAAACGTTTAAAAGAGCTTTATATATTATGGACTTTTAGAGTATAGACTAAGTCTACGTTCCTTGAGGAATTAGGCTATCGATCATATTTTTTTCC
>REGM01000002.1:379412-392815 GCA_004194415.1 Aurelia aurita | reverse complement strand
CCAAGCCGTTGACCGCAAAATTCCAAAATCACCACTTCACGTCGAGCTTTTACAAAATATGATCGACGTTTTTTGATCGCTTTCAAAGTTTTCGAGAACAACATTTTAAGAAACTGTCTTATATCTCAAAAACTAGAAGATTAAAAAATTCACAAAAATATTAGAATCTAATTCTGGATTTTAGCTAAAGATTAAGTCATAAATCCTCAAAATCGGTTAACCCTAATTTAACCGGCCGGGGGGGTGTTTTCCACCCCCCCTGTCGGTTTTTTGCAGAGCATTTATTAACGGCATTAGCTATGACTCTCTAACTTTCTGACAATTACTAATTATCTATTAGCTACATTTTGACAATAAAATTTTTGAACAATGGGAGTCACGTGACAGATGACAATACCATATTTGGTAGATGGTATTGACAAAATCAATGTTTTTGATATTTTTACAATCAGAATTAGTTTCAAATGTTGATTATTATACCTTAAAAGAATCAGCCAACAAAGACCTTTCATTTGTTATCAAGAACATTGGAATTTGCTGACATCAGCATTTTAAAATGATGACGTAACATGTGCCGCCATTTTGGGTAAATGTTGCAAAATTTGAAGCTTTTTCCAGCGGAAGTTGTAGAAAATGCATAGAATTGCGTTTTGCAATACATTTAAAGTATTTTTAGCAAGTTTTGTATCAATTTTTGGTCGTAAAACCCACTTCGTTGTTGTGACGTCATCAATATTTGTCATTTTCTTCAAAAATAAAAGTCTAAAAACACCTTTAGGTATTATTTCTGAATTAAGAATGAATAATACGGCAAATAAGATGAAAAATAACGAATTATATCATATTTTTTCTGTTTTTAGAATGAATTAGCTGGAGAAACATAAATTTTGACATTTTTCAACATTATGACGTCATAGTGACGTCATCTAATGAGATAGCCACACCCAAATCTGCCAATCTGTAAAGAATAGTTAGTACTACGCCCTTGCCAGGTTTGAATGATTTCCCATTAGTCTAAGGCGATTTATAGAGGGGGGTGGAAAGCACCCCCCCCCGGCTATATTAGTTCAAAAAAAGCCCGGTTAAATTAGGGTTAAAGGAGCTTCTTGATATCCCCAGGCCGTTTCTTCTCGCAGAAGTTTTCCCGTTTCGTTGCAAAGACCGACGCACCCGTTGAACGTTAATTGTCGATCGTACAGCCCTCGGTCTCCCACTATTTCCTTGATTTCTATTGATGCTCGTACCATGCTCTTTGTATTTTTTAAAATTTGCCAAAATATTCTTAACTGCTGGTGCTGGAACCCCAGGCCAGTGGTCTGCCCAAGACCGCCTGACCTGGTTTGCATTATTGATACGAGCCATCTCTGTACACACCCAAACACGTTGATCTTTAGTAAGCTGTACCATTGTGAGCAAGACTGAATCAGAAGGAAAAGGGAAATAAAAAAATTGGCCTGCCTTAAATACCCTTTCCCCTCGAAAATATAGGCACACTTTTACCTCTTTGACCTTGGGGACAGTGATGCCAAAAATGCTGCACTCTTTTACTGAACGTGCAAATAATCGTCGAAAAATCACGGTTCACTTTCAACAGGGTTCTGAATTTCTTTATTAAGCCCTTTTGCAAAAATGAATTATCGAGTAAGTAACATATTTTGATATCACAGCACAATTGGCGAAAGAAATCAAACATCAGTCCAAAGCCAACCTTTTCAATAAATGATTGTGCCATCAGCAGACGTATATACCCTAGGGGACATTTGCCTACAGTTCATAACCAAAACTAAAATGTCTACTCACATTGGGTATCTATTTTTTAGATATACTTTTGATGAACAAAAATGTCCCATGTTGACTAACTTTGGTAGCACTATTGTAATTTTTCAGTCTTCGGATTTCTATTCAAATGAATGCTTCATGAGGTTGCGACATAATTTGGGTGATTCCCCAAAACAGCGCGTTAGCAGTTAGGCCAAAACCCAAAAGCTCTGGTTTGGAGGTTGAGGCAAAGTTGGACTTTCAAGATTTATATTCCAACTCTCAATGCATCAATATCAACAAACAAGGTATTTATCTTCAAGTTAACTATCGAGGAGTACTTTAAAAATTATTAGGGATAGATTCGACCTAAATTCTTATCGCAAGCGCCGATAAAATCTGTTCCTTTTTTTTGGGACACCCTGTCTGTTTTTTATTTCCTTCCTTCCTTCATTTCTTTTATACTATACATAATAGCCCTGTCCACAAGTTGCTCTGAATTTGTCGAAAAGTTGCTAAACATTTCTTTAAAAGTTGCTCAAAAGTTGTCACTTTTGTGAAGAAGTTGCCCAATAGTTGCTCATTTATGGTCATTTATTTAGGGTCAGGTGTCGTTTAATGTATGAATTATCGACATATATGAACGAAGTTAGTGTCAAGGATGTTTCAGGAATTGACTTTTCACTTTAAGTTCAATTTGTCTCGAACTATGTGACTGCATTTTTTCGTTTGCTTGAGGTTTGACCGGTTTCACCCATCTAAGACCTGCTCCATATTGTAGCAGAATCATTTGTTGCTTATAAACAACAACAACAACAACAGCAAAAATCGATAAATAAGTCATCATCATCATCAACAACGTTCATTAGATAACTTTACTTCGCATCTGATTTCAAAACAGATCCTTTCCATGTTAAATTGTTCTTATTTCTGCAGAGACGAACCAACACTTCACTGAAATTTGTGTAATAATTGTAAAATAATGATTACTTTCTCAATATTGCAAAAGTTGCCAAAATTCCTAAAAGTTGCCAAAAAGACTAAAAGTTGCCCAAAAGTTGCCGGGAAAATTATGGACAGGGCTATCTGGCACCCAGGGTAATATTGGATTGAAAAATTCATTCTAAGCCAAAGTACCGGGTGTCCCAAAAAAAGTATACAGATTTGGTCAACCCTAACGATCAGAATTTAGCATGAATCATTCCGAAATCATTTTTAAAACATTACTCGATAGTTAACTTGAACATAGATAGTATCTATGGGGTATGATACCCCATAGATACCTTGTTTGTTGACATTGGTGTTTTGAGAGCAGAGATATTAATCTTCAAAGCAGGGTCCAGAAAACATTACGGTCGCACGGTCATTGACCGGAGGAAGAATTGTAAAACAATAGAAATCTGGAGGAAGGTTTTTGGAAATAAAGAAACTGAGGCAATTTATTGTTAAGAAATTGCAATACATAATGTAAGTCAAAAGATAATATGAAACTCATGTGCATAGCCATAGACGAAACAGCTCACATGATTTGCATCACAATAGTTAATTGGTTGGACACGGGAAAACTATAGTCTGCTATCTGATTGGCTAATTTCAAAACAATTTGTTTTTACTATTTTGTACTTCAAAAGCAAATGTGATTTTCCAATGTTGTACAACTCGAGGATGAGTCAGCAAATAATTCCTTTTCCATCTGAGAATTTGCCGAATGTGCGCAATCAGAAAATAAGACGAGCTACGCTATTTTAGACGAGCTTCCTCCCACGTATTATGCAACAAACAACAACAAACAAACCCCTGGAATCCTGCATACCGCCTGCTAACGTATGACATTAAAACTAAAGGATTAGAAGTCTTTGTATAGTAGAACAATTGCTATTGTTTATATTTGATGTCATGTTTCTTGAGGTGCTTCACGACCACACTGCTCGAATCAAAATCAAAATGGAGGCACGCAGTACAGGTGTTACTTTGAGCAGAGAAACTCATTCAGAAGTCAGAAGTTCACATTTATTTTACGCAAGCAATTTTCAATCACAGTCACAAACAGTTACAGTTTCTCCATCAGCACCAACATTTACAACTCACAGTCAGAACATTATTACTGATGTCAACTTGATCACACCACCTCAACAAGCAGCATGGACAGTCCATGGACAATCGTCATCAACAGCAAGAAGAGATCCCGCCGCACCAATTGAACCTCCTCCCCCTTATTCTGAAGTTGACAAGAATCCTGCAGCTATTCCGGCGGCAAACCCCCCAGCGTACAGGCAGCACGAAAATTCCACCATGTCGCATGCCTACACAACGTCAACAGGTTCAGTCACACAGAAACCATTTAAACTGAAGAAAGAATATTTGAGGTCAAATCTCGCATTCGTGAAAGTTTTAGAATTTGTAAGCTTGCCTTGGTGTTTTTATTTTATTCCAATAGAATATGTCTTGCATATGGTAATTTTTTCTGTAAATTTTGAAGAACTGTTGTGCTTTTTATTTATGCTATTATTGTCATGTGCTATTGTGCTATTATTGTGCTACAGTATTATAATTGCTGGGGTGCAAACAAGCAAGGCCTACCAGAATGGATTCTTTGTCTGCACGGAGAAGGGCATGAATGGAAACATAGGAGAACAAAAGGTCCTATTGTTTTCATAAAATTGCATAAGAAAATGTTCTCTGTAAGGGTAAAAAATGCAGTCTGGTCTCTGGTTGACATATTGATTAAAAAATCTCAGCAGAGTCGAAGCATTTGCTTTCCTGCAGAATCTCATGTTTTTGCTGACAAATCACCTTTTGTTTGTCTATTGTCTGGCTCAAAAATGCATGCAGAACATGTTCTATTTTTCCTATCTACTAATTTTCAATTGCAAATGTGGTTAAAAATGTTGTTATAGTAAAAACCGAATGTTTACAGCCAATTAAGTGACACAGATGGTTGGTTAGAGACTGCAAAACAATGTTAATTTCTTATCACCTTTTCATTTAAGATCAGTTTCCGCTTGATTTTATTTCAGCTTTCTAGATCTTTTAGCAATATTCTTTCAGAAGTTTTTTTTGCGAAGTGACCAGTATCAATTGCACATTTGGCTGGTGTTGAAATTAGAAAAACAACGATAGATAATATATTTGTTTTTCTAATTTTACCATCAGCCAAATGTGCAATTGATGCAGATCACCTATGTACCTCTATTTCAACAATGCTGTAATATTTGATATTGCAATTGATGCAGATCATCTATGTACCTCTATTTCAACAATGCTGTAACATTTGATATATACTCATATTTTTGTTTTTTGTTTTTACGACATTTTATTTTAACGGCCAAAGCTAGATAAGCTATGCTTTACTTTGGTCGTATAGGATACAGATCTTTTATATATACCTGTAATAGCATTTAGCCCTGTATTCTATGAAAAAAGTTGAATTGAATTTCCAAACAGCCTCCGACTTTGTTGATAGAAAAGTTATCCCCCTGAATTTGATTTCTTTTGCATGCAAATTTTCAATCTCTTTCAGATTGTCTGCTTGATTGGATTCTCATCATGTGCACATTTCAGGAACTCCATATTTGGTCATATAAACAGTGATCGTACTGGGTTCTTTATGTTCATGATGATCGCAATTTGGCTTTTTGTCATTGTTGTCTTTTGGCTGAATTTGATCAGTTTCATGGACCTAATTGACACAAAAGCCAGTCATATAAAGGTTTGTCATATTGTTGTGTCTTTAATTTATGAACAGTAACAATAAGGCAGTTGCTAGACTGTTGGGCATACCTTTGATCAAACAATTTGTTATCATCTTAAAAACAGATGATGTCTCCCATGAGACTTCAAGTTCAAAAGTCTGGAGACTTAATTTTTTTTTTAAAGTCTTGAGTTTTAAATTTTGCATCGGAGAAAACTGCTGTACTTGGAAAAACCTACCCATCTTGAATTTCAGTTGATTAAGAAAAAGAAGGCAATTCGCCTGCATATAATTTTTGTGCCAATTATTTAGACGTTGGTTGTGCAAGAGGCTTTTTTATAGTTAACGTGAAATTACTCCAGGCCTCAAGAGTTTAAAAAGAGACTTTAGTACCATTTGTAAATGATGCATTAGGATTACTTTATCATACTAGGTGCGCCAAAAAAAAACTATCCACTTTTGACCGACTACGATAAATCCTACCCTGGACCGATTTTGAAGATTTATGACTTTATCTTTAGCCTAAAATCCAGAATGTAGATCCTAATATTTTTTGTAAAATTTTTAGGCTTCTGTTTCTTGAGCTATAAGCAAGTTTCTTAAGAATTTTGTTCTCGAAGACTCTGAAAACGATTAAAATACGTCGATCAGATTTTGTAAAGACTCAACGTGAATGGACAGAGAGAAAACTTTTTCGTGGTGATTTGGGAATTTATAAATCGACCAGTTGTACTTTGCTACACGAGCGTTTGCTTAATGTTGGGAGAAATGTAATGTTACTTTCAATCATACACAGAAATGTCGTAATTTCATTGATTTTATACTTTCGTGCAGGTAGTAGGTACTGCGTTCCTGTGTCAAGGGAGTTAAAAAGACAAACAGCGAAGCGCCATGAGGCCAAGCAAGCATAGACTCTCGTTGAATTGTCATGTGGGCAACGGCTTGGCTTGGCACGTCATTGCAACTACTCCAGAATTTCGCAACATTGTTGAACTAACAATCGTGCTGCAGAATATAACTAATCGATTTCTAAATCCCCAAATCACCACGAAAAAGTCCCAAAAGTTTCCTCTTTGTCCATTCATGTCGAGTCTTTAGAAAATTTAATCGACGATTTTTGATCGTTTTCAATGTTTTCGAGACCGAACATTTTAAGAAACTCGCTGATAGCTCAAGAAGCAAAAGACTAACAAATTTACAAAAAATCTCAGAATCTAATTCTGGAATTTAGCTAAAGATTAAGTCAGAAATATTCAAAATTGGTCAAGTGTACGATTTATCGTCGCCTGTCAAAAGTGGATAGTTTTTTTTGGCGCACCTGGTATTATTCTTTGTGTAGTTACAGACTAAAAATTACATTTGATGTTCGAGATTTGCTAAACTTCATTTTTATAGTTAAATCATGCTTCATTTTAGATGCTTATAGCTCATGGAGTGCTGATGTTCATGTTGCTAATTGCTTCGTCTATTGTGGCTGATATGAATGTGACCATTTTTTGTGATTGGTCACATCATTATCGTTCCATCTGCACTTCATACCAAACAGCTTTGGTAACTATTTATCCCATTCTTTACTTCATGCGGTTTTTATTTATTCGTTTGCTGAAAACTTCCTTCATTTGAAGGCTGCACCTTCACATTGTCATGTATATAAATATCGTCGAAAATTTGCCCCGTCTAAATTGGACCCCTCTTTCTGCAGTTATAAGCGATCTTCTCAACAAGGCTTCTTTCAAATGCTTGCCAAATCCCGGGGGGAGGGAGGCGGGGCATTTGACCACTTGACCGGGTATACCCGACCTTATACCAATTTCTCGAAAATGTATTGACTTTATACCNATTATCGTTCCATCTGCACTTCATACCAAACAGCTTTGGTAACTATTTATCCCATTCTTTACTTCATGCGGTTTTTATTTATTCGTTTGCTGAAAACTTCCTTCATTTGAAGGCTGCACCTTCACATTGTCATGTATATAAATATCGTCGAAAATTTGCCCCGTCTAAATTGGACCCCTCTTTCTGCAGTTATAAGCGATCTTCTCAACAAGGCTTCTTTCAAATGCTTGCCAAATCCCGGGGGGAGGGAGGCGGGGCATTTGACCACTTGACCGGGTATACCCGACCTTATACCAATTTCTCGAAAATGTATTGACTTTATACCAATTTTTCAAAACATCGCCTATTTATTTATTCTTTATACCAAAACTTGGAAAATAGATACCGTTCTTTGTACCAAAATCGTCAAAATTGGTACCGTTCCTTACACCAAAATCATGAAAACGAAACCCTTCCCGATGGCACGTCCCCAGTACCCAAAATATACATAGTGCCCCCCTCCCCAGGTGCCAAATAAGCTGAAGACCTCGCTCAAATTTCTGCAAGTTTTTTGCCTACAATAATGCACTAACAATGTGATTCTCAAGGGATAACGGTTCTGTCGGTGCATCTTATTGAAGTATCCAAAGACGATACCTGCTCTTGTCATTGCTGTAGAGCAGATAATAATAATAATAATGGATATTAACAGATCCACATAACATGGCTATTCTCTGCTAAATACTAAATAAAATATTGTCTTTAATTTAAGAAAGATTGTCCTGAATACATTAATGCTGTCCATGATACGTTAAAAAAAAAGAAACTCTTAAACTAACTTAATACGTTGTATGTTATTAAAAACCTATGTAATAATTTTATTCTTTAAATATTCTTTGGATAGTGCTAAAAATCTACTGTAGATGGAACAGTTTCTTATGTTTTCTGGCAAAGAATTGAACAGTTTTGCTGCACTATCCTGGAAAGTTCCTTTTTCTCTTGGGATCACAAGTGATCTTCCACTGCTTGATCGAAGCTCTCTGGTAAACTGTTTCTCTTCTAGTGTCAAGTATGTTGGCCAGGACTCGTAATTCATAGCTTNATAGTGCTAAAAATCTACTGTAGATGGAACAGTTTCTTATGTTTTCTGGCAAAGAATTGAACAGTTTTGCTGCACTATCCTGGAAAGTTCCTTTTTCTCTTGGGATCACAAGTGATCTTCCACTGCTTGATCGAAGCTCTCTGGTAAACTGTTTCTCTTCTAGTGTCAAGTATGTTGGCCAGGACTCGTAATTCATAGCTTTGAATGTTGATTTTAGGAGGCTTAGCTCCCTTCGTTCTTTTATGGTTAGCCATCCCAATTTCAAAATTGTTTTTGAATCCCTTACATAATTACTTGTCACAAAAGATGCAGCGGCGAACTGTACTTTTTGTAAACGTTTCTGCTGTGCAACGGTTAGAGGAGTATAGACTAGATCTCCATAGTCAATCTTTGACAGAATAAGTGATTCTGCCAGCTGCTTCCGTAGATTAAAGGGAGCCATTTTCTTTAGCTTCTTGAGAATAGATAGAGTACCGTAGCAAGAGCCAGTTAGTATCTTTATATGATTATCCCAAGTTAGATGATCGTTCAAATGTACGCCTAAAAGCTTGCATGTATCTGTTCTTTCTAATTTCTTTCCTTGGACGTAAATTTCAGGTTTGATATCCTCAAGGCTATGCTTGGCAGACATCTCTCTTGTAGAAATTATCATAAGCTTCGTCTTTGTGCTATTCAATGCAAGGCTGTTTCTATCAGACCAATCACTCAATTGTGATAGCGTGTCACTTGTTGTAGGTTCTTAGGCTTGGCATGAGTGTACAAAGTTGTGTCATCTGCATATTGATATCCCTTTGTTGACAGGTCGAACTGGAGGTCTGCTACATCGATATTGAAAAGTACCGGGCCAAGGATTGACCCTTGGGGAACACCAAATTTTGCTGCAGTCATATTGGATAACTTGTCATCAATTTGGACAAATTGCCACATGTCCGTGACGTAGCTGAAAGTCCACTTTAGAAATTGTTTTGAGAATCCTAATTTGCTCATCTTCGTTATCAACTTTGAAAATTGGACTGTGTCAAAGGCCTTTGAGAAGTCCGCCAAGACCATCATTGTGACCTCGCCGCGACGCATGGCTTTGATTACATCATCTCGAATAGACCTTATTACTTGCCAGAAAAGAGGTTTGGATCGAGCGTCGAAATCTGGTAAATTTTGTGAAGGAAAACAAAATCATGACCCCCGTTCTCTGTAGGAACACTGCTAGCTGTGGCATGAAGTTCCTTCGGATCTCGGAACACTTTTCAGAAAATAAATAAACGAGAACTTTACTCAAATTGAATTACGAATCTTTCAGTTGGTACACAGGCAAGTTTTATTTGCCTTCTAGCCTTGTTCCTCGTTGTTTTCGTTCGTTGTTAGCTGATTTTGCTGTGTAAAAGTTGCAGAACAAAAGTGCGAGCATGCAATGCAAGGGTTTCATTTTGCGAGTTAGCGATTCGAAATTTGTTGTTTTCGACCGTCGTATTCAAATGAAAAGAAACTTTATTTTGATATTATTATTATTGATAAAATTACAAAACGTAGAAGAGAAAACACAGACACCTGCATACACTTATCGAAAGAATTTGGGCACAACATATCAGTCGAAGGCCTCAAAATGCTTAAACAGTGAAAAAGATTTGCCGAGAGATCGCTGTGTTTTGATTAAATATGGGCCTAGACTGTTGCATAACAAAATCAGCTAGCAATGAACGAAAACAACAAGCAAAAGGTCAAAAGGCGAATCAAACTTGCCTGTGTATAAACTGTAACATTCGTAACTCAATTTGAGCCAAGTTATCTGTGATTAAATCTCTCAAAAGTGTTCTGAAATCCGAAGTAACTTCATGCCACAGCTAGCAGTGTTTCTACTTAGAACGGGGGTCCTGCTTTTGTTTTCTTTCTCGAACTTTACCAGATTTGGACGCTCGATCCAAGCCCCTTTTCTCGCAAGTAAAAAGGTCTATGGCTTGTAATACAGTGATGGTTGACTGACCCTTTCTATAAGCTGATATGTTGCTGTTTATTATCAGGTGTTTCTCGATGAAAGCGTTCATCTGCCGAAAAATCAATCTCTCGTACACTTTCGACATTACCGGTAGAATAGATATTGGTCTCAAGTCTTGCTCTGAACTGCACAGGTGACATTCGTCTTGCAACACATAATCAACGAATTTTTTCAAAATAATTAATATATCAAATTAAAGCTGCAATTCTCCCGTTTCTTATGGTGTAATTTGATTCGGAGTTTGTTTGGTTTTGGAAAGGTGATTGATCCACGAGGAAGGGGAAATAATTTGAAAAAAGCGAATGCCACAGACGAATGTCACCTGTGCTCCTTCCTCGTGGATCAACCACCCTTCCAAAACCAAACAAACTCCGAATCAAATTACACCATAAGAAACGGGAGAATTTCAGCTTTAATTTGATATATTAATTATTTTGAAAAAATTCGTTGATTATGTGTTGCAAGACGAATGTCACCTGTGCTTGTTGCAAGACGAATGTCACCTGTGCTGCTCTGAACACACTTCATTTCCTTTTGGAATTGCACGAATGCGAGCAATTTTCCAAGCTGAAGGAAATTGTCGATTCGCTATCAAAGAGTTTATGATGTTGGTTAAGGGTGAGGCTAAGTACTCGGCCACAAGTTTAAGTAATTTTGCTGGTATGTGATCTGGACCTTTCGAGCAGTCGCTGCGAAGGCTATGTAGCTCGTTAAGAACCTCTCGATATCCTCTCGATGACAAACTGGTCTGATGTCGAATGCTGTATCATTGTCTACTGGAAGGCCTGCGATTGTCTCTTCAGTTTTACTGTATTGCTCCGCGTCTGTTGGCTTTGAACCCACCGTGCGCTCGGCAGTTCCAGACATCTTTCAATTTCTTTGATGACAAGAGCTTTTTGGTGAATTCTCTCTTAGCTTTTTTTTGACGATTTAAGTTGGTTCCTGACGTCCCGAAACTTTTGCCATTCATCATCATTCTTATTTTTTGGAGTAGACTTCAGAAGACGGTCACGTTCTGCTTTAGCCTTTACTATGTCAGGATCTTTTAGCCAAGGAGCTGGTGGTCTTGTGATTTTTGTTCGTTTCAGTGGAGCATGCCTATCGATGCATTCTTTGATCAGGCTGTTCAGGATGTGTAGCTTATCTTCAGGGTCAGAAACTCCATACACAGTGCTTAAGAAGACTTGATTGAGGGTTTCAGTTGTTTTTGCAAGTATTTGGAAGCGCCTTGTTTTACAAATCGTTATATTGCGGAAAGAAATGTCCTACTTAAACTGATTTGACACTTGATGCGACTTTCTTTGTGCGGTGCGGCACGAATTAATCCAACTTTGTCGCATTGCCACATTTCATTGTTATTTGGAATGCATCGAGAAAGACGCTTCAATTGTGAATGCAGCTTTAGACCGACGCAGTACATTTTTAAATCTATTTCAAGATGTTGGCTATTCGAGAAGAATCTAGCAAGTTTATTCAGTAATTGATTACGGGGATGCCGGGGGGATGCCGCCCTTAAACGGCTTGACCGTCGAGCGTTTTTTCTCACCCGGTATATTACAGAAAATTAGACGAGACTGAAGAAACTAAGCACCTTAGGCCTGTTGAACCAATGGGAAGAACGCTGTTCTAGGAGAAGTTATACTTTCGTATGAGTTTGGAAAAGGAGTTTCAAGTTTGGTTCTTACAGCTACTAAGAATTGTGTATTTCAATTCGTTTCAGGCTTGTGGATTCATTACGATAGCCATCATGTTCTTTGATTCAGCAGTGCAATTATTCAATATCACATCAAGGTATTAACAAGACAAGAAGATTATCAGACATTCTGTATGTTCTATATTTGCTAACTCATCGAAAAGTAGGTCCTCGTTTCTGTTTTATCGCAGATGCTATACATTAAGGACGGAAACTTTCGTTGGATAAAATGTCGGCGTCTTAACTTCGGGAAGCAAATTTTCAGCAAAAATTGTTTCGTTTTGTAAACAAACTTTTGGCCTAATTTTTTGCCGATCTAAAGTAAATCACTTAGATAAACTACATTGTAAACGACATACCTGGGCAAAAGAATTTTGGTCTCTCTTCATTTCTTTTCATATACCCTGCTGCATCTCCTGGGTTGTCGTTTTTTAATGGAACAAACTGATATCTCAATCTAGAAAATTTTATCGTTAACTTTTTTTGGAAACCACCATCAGATCGTTTTCCAAAATTTGTCACGGTTAAAGTCAGAGATGCAGAAACCTCACAAGCCTACAAACCTGGTTTGGTGGAAGGTTTTAGCGAAAATTTGAGGAAGATTATAGTATCAATTTTTTTTTTAATTCTTGCGGCAGAATCTTACCTTATTTCGAAGAGTCCACGTAATATTTACTTAATAGATGATTCACTGATATCATAGGAAAATGTTTCCTGTTTGCAAATCAATTGATGAATCATTCAATCTCGTCCCCAGAGTGAGTTCGTTGCTCTACCTCTACTCTGGGATACAAGTGGCCGTTCTGCAATTTGATTGGCTATTCGAAAACAATAGATAACACCAATTATTTCTCGAAAATTTATTAATTATTCGAATAACAACAATAAAATCTAGTCACTAAGCAACAACCACTACAATAATGCTTTGTTGTTTGGAATCGAGGTCACATAACGAGCGTTACCCTGTCAACCGCAAGTCCATAATGGCTGCTTATCTGTCCATTTTCTGGACAGATTTGTGCAATGTGTACCAGGGTGTTCACTCGGCTTCGTGACTAGCGTATGACGTAAGAACACCCTGGGAACGAGGTTGGGTTGGTTTTGCATATGGCTGACCCTCAATGTATCAGGAATGAAATATCATTATATATGAAGTCTTATGAGATTCAAATTTCATTCCTTGGCACTGTGCCTGTGCCACAGAGAATTCACACAATAGATAGATTTATGTACAGAACGGGTGGAAGGGTGGAAATACCCACAAAACTGATGATTATAATGCAGGAGATAGAATATCCACAGATGGAGCATAAACATGGGTGGAATGGGTGGAAGGGTGGAAATACAGCCA